>JBCAUG010066381.1:0-22945 GCA_038406175.1 Haplosyllis leylae | reverse complement strand
TTCAGTGGCAATGCTGAAGGTGGCCTTGTGACACAGTACAATAAGGTACCAATTTTAAATTCCAAAAATAACATTGCATCTATGAGATGATTTCCTCAATTGATTCTGCACTTAGAAAGTTTAAGACATCTAAATGCATAGTTTCAATGAAGTGGGATCCCCATGCTTGCTGTGTCACTAAGTTAGGCCTTTTAACTAATAAATAAAACAGTTTAGGTGTTGTAGACGTGGAAGTTAGTGAGGATGTTTGTGGATATAATATCTGGCCCATTGCAAGCTAATAGGAGAACAACACGGAAGAATTATGCATACCATTTCCTTTCACCCCCATACACCCTGTGGGAAGAGCATCCATTTTTTACTGTTTTCGATGGTGTCAATAAAATCTGACTGGGTTTTACGATGGGGGTAATGGGAAAAGGGGATTTAGAAGCATGGGGCAAAATTGAGGCCATTTGTCTGCTAAATAATATTGAGGGAAATATACTTCATAACGGATAGATCTGAACTACGTTTTAGTTTTTACAGTATATCTTGGGATGGCTCAGATATTAACAGATTTGCCAACAGGAAGTAAACAAGAAAGTCAAAAATGGCAAAAAACACATCTTATTTGTTTACTTTCTGCGATCAAATCTGTGAATATCTGGGTCATCCTCAAATATATTGTAAAAACTAAAACATAGTTCGAATCTATCCATCATGAAGTATATTTCAGCAATATCATTTTCTTGACAAGCGTCCTCAATTTTACCCCATGCTTCCAATATCTTTTTCTCATAGACCACCATGTTAAAACCCAGTCAGAATTGATAGATCTTCCCACGGGGTGCCTGAGTTCCGTTAAATGAACATGATCAAAGGTTCCATTCAAATAGTACTAGTTCTTCCATATTCTTGGAAAGAAACGTAAATAAGACATTGGTTCCTGTGAGATGCTTCTGTGGAGGTAATGGCATATTGCTGTGTGTGAGGCTAATCCATTAGACAACTTCCTTCTTTTCTCTTACTTCCAGGATTAATTTTCTCCTCCAGTTGGGAAAAACGGTAACAGAAAAGAATGAGGATTCAAAAGAGCAGCTTGAAGATTCTTTTGTCATCTAAGATCAAATAATTGTTTTGCTATGTATAATTACTCGTATGCTTATAGTTTATCCGAGTATATTCCAATTTGCTGTCTTGTAGAAGATGTGTCTTTGAAAGGAATACCAGACTCCAGTTTGGCCAAATGTAATTCTAGTACAGAATTACGAAGACATGCACGTTGAATGATGATTCGTTGAAGTCTGCGCCATTTGTTTTAAGTTAGCAGCAATACAACAAAATCAAAAGATCAAGATATGGTTTTTTGCCTGATGTTTACATGAATCTGATTATGTCTAACATTTCAATTTCCTTGGCACGTGATGAATGACTGCTGTCAAAAAACTCTTCATTTACCGTCTATCTAATGAATATATGCATTTCTGTGAAAGCAAATTAACTGTGTTGTTCAAGAATAAAGTAACATTTTCGGCGTATCATGTTATCACAAAATGGACGTGACATGATCAGTAGGACGTATATAACAAAAGACGTTTTATAATTTTGACCCATACAACAATGTAATTGCAATGGCTATTCAGAGAGCTTTTTAAAGTAATTATGGTCCGCGCTAGCTAAAGGGACAACACTCCGATGAGCGAAGTTGCCACTGCAAACCATAACTGTTTTTGAAGGGGTTGTTTTTGTTTTGATTTGGGGATTTGTGATGCACATGGACCATTTTGAGTCCCAGACACTGGGGCGTCTGGTTTTCTTTCTTTTTTCTTTTTTTTCTGTCATGAGAACAAATGCTTCCCAAAAAGGGTAGCATTGGTTTTGGGAACCTCTTGCTTTGTAGACCATTTCTACACCTACATAAAAGTCCATAGAGGATCCCCCATTTTCTTCAAAAGTCTAGCAGGTAGAGTGGTGGTCTTTGATACAAATGATTGCCAGATCAAATTCCACTGCAGGCACCTTTTTGAAACTGTTAGGAATTTTTTCATTTCACTTCGGAAAGCCTTTGATGTCAGTGTTGCCTATTTCGTACAATTGCGAAAAAACTCGACTTGAATCTTAAGACAGACGGGCAAACATGGCTTCCTAGCCTTGTACAACCAATTTCCTTCTCCATAAAAAGAGGATTATGCATCAAGTTCTCCTGGAATTTGGGATAGATTATGCCATTCAATCGGGCAACTGGCTGTTTGTTTATTCATGCAGGGTTCGTAGAATTACCTAAAGATAAACAGCAAAAAGTATTGTCTGGTTGTCAAATCAGGAATTTTTTCGTCTTTGTAGTCAATAGAATAATAAACAAATTGATAGCTTTGATTACTGATGCAAGTTGCAGATTTCAAAAATACCTTTCTTATATAGATCTAGATCTATTGATACTAAGGTTTCATAATCTGGAAACATTTTGTTCAAAATTAGTATTTATTCGCCATTGACTCTACCTTTGGCTGCCGTGAGAAAGTAAATTCAATTTTCACCAACCTTAGCTTTTACTCTACTCTTTCAAATCAATTACTGTGGCATTAGTGTAAGGACATTTTTGTCATTTGTGGGATTCGTCACAAGCTGCTGATTCATGCCATGTAACTTTGCATTGTTTATCCAGGCAGATTAAAAAAGAAGTAAATTACAGAAATATAAAGAAATTCCCCAAGCGTCGAAGGAAATATCAAGTTAGGAATACCTTTCCCATTGACTTCAATTTTAAGTTTGGTAAAAATAATTATTGAGCTTCAATCAGCACATTCTATCATGGGAGATGAAACATTTTTATTACGTATTGATCTAGATCTTGGTTAATCCAGGTTTACCACACGTAGGGTGATTGTTGGGTTTGATTTGACTTTTTCACGATAAGCAAATCTCATAGAAATAAAATGCAATGTTTAAGAATTGTCACAATTTAAATTTTAAAAGTAACTGTTATTTAACAAATCCATGACTTGCGTGATTGTGTGTACTTCATCAAATAATTGACACACACAACAGTAAGGAGCAGAAATCCACATCTAGATCTGTCAGATCTGCCAGATATGAGAGAAATGCTTATCGTGAAAACTAGATTGCCGTTTATTCGCTGCAATCAATCAATTGTGCAACAGACAAATTATTGAGCTGTTGATTCCGAACAGAAAGGCACAAATTAATGAATGAATACTGTGTGTTGATGTATTTCAACATCAAAATTCTAAAGTTAAAAACAAACACATCAGTTAGTTGTACTCAAAGAACACAAAAAATAATTGAATAATTTGAAAAATAATTCGAAATGCAGTTCTTACCTGTTTCTTCTGTCCAAAGAAAAGGTTTAAAGACCAGAAACACACTCTCCATATAAAAGCGCTCATAATACAACACCTATTGAAAAAAGATTTACATTTCATCACGATGCATTTCATTGCTGCAGAAGCACTCTGCTGGAATTGCTTGGATGGTTGGTGAAGGTGTTGATAAAGACATTCCCATTGTCATCATATAAACTCTTGAAAATTCTGTTTTGACTTGTTCATCTTGTGCTGGCAGGGAAATGGCCAGAGACCTGTCTGGGCAAACATAACTCATATCTCTTAGTGGTTGTTGTCAATATGAGTAATTTGTTACCAGACGTGAAGATGGAAGGATACCAGATGTGGAACACCCTGAGTAAAGTCCAGAAAATACGTGTTATTTTGGAAATGTCAGAAAAGTTTTATAATGGTCGTCTATGAGAAAATTTCTTTTTTTTAGTTTTTGAAATGTCTGGGAAAAACTATTAGTTGTATCTTCAAATACTTAGTATATCCTTATTTTTGATACTAAGGAGATCCGACTGATGTGGAGCTTTTTCAATAATTATCTTTATTTAAAATTTAAAGAAAATGATCTTTTTCCTTGAATGAGATATTCAAAAAAGCACCATGTCAGTCGGATCTCCTTAGTATCAGAAATAAGGATATACTAAGTATTTGAAGATACAACTAATAGTTTTTCCCAGACACTTCAAAAACTGAACAAAAAACTAAAAAAAAATGTTCTCATAGACTACCATTATAAAACTTTGGGCAGTATTTTCTGATATCCCAAAAAAGTGTAAGTATTTTCTGAACTTTACTCAGAGTGTAAAACGTTCATGGCGACAAATTATGAACACTTTGTCACTCATCGCTGTGCGACTGAATGAAGTGGGCTTTACCTTCAGTTGGACTTCAATTGAACCTCTTTATGGCGCTAGCTATGTGTGTAATAGAATTTAGTTTTTATCTTTCTAATTCGCTATTTGTCCAAAAAGGATCAACAAATCATCAGAACATTTTTCTGCATCATTTCTTCTTCTCAGCCACGAAGCTTTAATGTTGGTGACATATTGTCTCTGTATTTCAGGAACATTTACCGGAGCAATACTACACAGATTTGGAGCGAAAATTGGTCTCATTATTTGTGCTGCACTTGGATCTGGTGAGGAAATAGTGATTTTTTTAACGAAACCTTCCAAACAGAGAATTGTAGATTTATTTTGATCTCTTGAGGGACATAATTCTTTTTATGCGGCCACTGATGCTCCTATTTTGGATTTGGTCTGGATTTTAGAACCAGTGTGGATCACTTTCATGCTTTTGCGCCCAAGTGCGATTTTGTCATCATATCCGGTGCGACAGCTGCTGAACTCATGGCGGTCAACATGACAGCCATATCTAAGGCAGCACTAGTCGATGACTTCTATTCACTTCACTTTCCTTCGCTTAACAGAACTTTTGTCGCATGAATAACACGGTTCCTGATTAACTGTTTTCGACAAAACAAACGAGACGGTAAGCAACTGGTATACTATCAGTTGTTCAGCGAGGAGGGGGGTAGTCATTTTATTGACCCGAGTGGTGTATTAGAAAGAATATTCCCCAAGACAAAGTCTGAGGGAAATATTCTTTCTAATACACCACAAGGGTCAATAAAATGACTACCCCCTGACATTTGAGTTGAATAACAATTTTATCTAATCACCTCATGTTCTTTTGTTTAAAAAAATCTAAGATCTAGATCTACCTGGTTTAATTCCAAGATGGCTTTTCCCACCAAAACAAGGTCACATTACCCTTACGAGCCAATAGGAATGTGGTATTTGGTCAGGTGATCAAAACAAAAATGTCAGAGCGGGATATTCTTACAGACTATCCCCCGTTGTCATTGACGACGGGGGTAGTCAGATTTATCTCATTAAAGAAAGAATAGGAATTGCGCCGTGTGATTAGATAAAGCGTAGTCTCTGTAAGGTGGGTGCGGTGGGGGGGGAGGTGGGGGAGGGCATTTGCAGCTTTCGGTAGGGAATGAGGCAGGATGACCAAGAAGGTTTGCCACTGCAGCCGTTTGCTTCACAGTCTCTTTTTGCGGAGACTAACAAGGGTGTCAAAGTGTATTTTATTTGAATAATGAAATGTTTCTTTTGTAAAAACAGGTGGTTTCATCATCAGTGCCTTCAGCAACAGTATTTATGTTTTATTTGTCACATTTGGTGTTATGTGTGGAACAGCCCAATCACTTTCAATTGTTGGAGGAGCCAGCATTCTGTATCACTACTTCGAGGAAAGGCGAGGGCTGGCCACAAGTAAGGAGCCGCGAAGTTTTTTGGCCCAGATATTTATGTGCAACACATCATGAAAAAGATTTGATGATTGAAAAGTCAAGTTCAAAACTCAGATTTATTAATTTTTTAATCCGTAATGACGTACAACGTTATCTTATTCACATGAAATGGTTGTAGTTGATAGTTTGTTCAAAATGACGGAATAAAGTTGTTTTTGAATTGATTGCAGGTGTGTATGCGATCGGTGCGCCTGTTACTGGAATGACCCTGACCTACGTGATGCCCTATCTGCTGGAACAATACGGATACAGAGGTAAGTTTTAGATCTATAATCATTTTACTTTCACATAATTTCAATCAATCCTAGCGACTTTTACCATTAAATTCAGATTATTTTAAAATCTCAATTGACTGTTTGAAATGTACACTCTATGGTGCTGAAAACGCCGTTATTCCGATTATTATTGTGCGAACAAAGAATCTTCAATAAAGAAAAGAGATGCAAATCAGTTTTGAAATCCCTAAAATTATTCAGTTGAACGTTTTTGAGGAAAAGGTTTCCAGTTCTAACGTTGCATATTCTTCAGGAGCTACGTTATTAGTAGGAGGAATATGTTTACATGGAATTCCACTCGCACTGTTGATGAGAGACCCATCTTACCTGAACGGCTCAAATGAGATGGCGCCACTTGGTTCAAACCAACAATCAGAGATGGCGTCACTTGTTTCAAATAAACAATCAGAGATGGCACCACTGAATTCTGAAACACAGAAAGGAAAGTCACGGACGCTGGAGACATGTGAGAACTCTCCCTGTCTTGAAGCACAGACTGAGGATGCACCTCTCATAGACAACCAAGAACAAAAACACTCAACTTGTTCTTTAATATCAGACAAATTAGGCTTGCATCTCCTGAAAAACTGGATGTTTGTGATGTTTATGATATCCTACGCCACAACTCTTCTGTGTCACATGTCCCTGCATTGGTTCATCCCTCACAGAGCTGTGGAAATCGGTCTTTCAACCCACGATGCTGCCATGACAGTGACAGTGGTGAATTTTGCGAACATTTTCAGTAGAGTACTTTTTGGTACTGCTATTTCAGACAAACTTTTCAACCAGATCATGATACTCACTTCTTACGTGTTCATCAGTGGCCTTACCACCATTCTAGCCATATTCTGTACTAATTACTGGTCTTACATGATCTTTTCAGCTTTGGGATGCTACGAGGGCTGTTCCTAATGTACGTGTTGCTCATAAGTGTACATTTAGTCGGAAAATCCCAAGTAGATTTGGCTCTGGGATTGATTTTTACACTTGCTGGGTTGGTGTTTCTTGTATCTATCCCCATGTTCGGTTACTTAAATGAGTGGACCAATTCTTACACAACTACGTTTATTTTGTACGGAATCATCGAACTGCTGGGAGGGTTATTTCTTGTAACGATCCCAATTTATTTGTGTGTTAAAAGGCTCAAATATTGAAGCTTTTTATTGGCATTAAGGTTATTGCCTTCAGCAATCACAACTTAAGCAGTTGCGAATCCAAGATTTCTCAGAGGATGGGGCGCCAACCACAAAGATGGGAACACCAACCTGCTTTTTGGCCATTTTTCCACCAAAAACCGCATGAAGATGAAAAAATTAACCCAGAAGGGAGTCACTTGGCACCCCCTTGGATCCGCCAATTTGAAGTGTAGAGACGTTGTTTGGGAATGCACATGAGGTTATAATGAGAAACTTTACACGGTGTTGGCTCTAGAGTTTGTGGGAATGCTTGCTTAATAGTAGATTCTTACGCAGTCGAAGTTCAACCTGACGTTCATGCTTTTAAATAGGAATAAGCTTTTGAAATATAGTTTTATTGTTGTTTTTTTTTAAAATCTTTTTCACGTTACGTCATCCTGTGCATTTTGTGGACAGGAAACAAATTCCTAGTAAAAACGTTTGGCTCGATGACAGGCAAAGAGGGATGAAGTTGAACAGCATTACTAAAATGATCGCACTTTTGGTTGTCCAATCATTTGCACGGATACTAATTGACAATGCTATTTTGTTCATTGACACCTCCACAATGTTTGGTACAACAAATGTCATTGGCTAACTGGGCGGCCATGTTTGGCGATGATTGCTAGTATTGTTCCAGTCGAGTTTTCCCGTAATACACGACATTGTTGATCACATAACTGTACAATTTCTAATTGAGACAATTTGAAAATAATAACCAGATGAATAAGTCTTCTTTCAGATGTGTGTACATTTGGCATGGTACTTGAATTAAATTTGATGTCACACATAAGTATATTTCATAGATAAACAACACAAAAATACTAACATTAAAATTTTGTGGATTTACGGAAAAGCTTCATTTGTCTGCAGCTCTAGAACTGCATTTCCACTTTTTACAGATATTAAATATTTGCTCAAATGTATGTGTTCATGTAAATAATTGGGAAAACTATTTTACCGCCCGCACACGAAGTACGACGAGAAGGTAATATTTTCAGTTTGTCTGTCTGTTCACCAGTGGGCTGGAGGTACCTATCCTGGGAATAGGGTGGGGTACCCTGTTCTGGTCCAGCCCCCACCCCCTGGCCAGGACCAGAACAGGGTACCCACCCCACCGCCTCCCCCCAACCAGGATGAGGACAGGGTACCCCCTCACCCCTGGCGGGACACGCAATTGACAGAATACATCGCGGGCGGTATGCCTCTTGGATTTTCACCCAGGAGGAGGGTGTTTATTTGCAAGATATCTGCGTGCCCACAGAATGCCGGTTATACAGGGTAAGCAGTCATCGGTGCTGTCACAATAGTAACGTCTCACATCACAAGTGCGTTTTAATATGTCTAGCCTGATACAATTGAGTTTTTCGCGATAGGCATTTCTGTCAGATTATCTGACAGATCTTTTCACAGGGAAGAGCAAAAAATTCGTCAAAAATTGTCACTATTCAGTTGCCAGCCTGAATCTTCATGGCCTTTATAAAGTCTATTGATTCTAGAAATGAACAAAGTCCAACATGTGAAGTGGTACATGAAACAAAGCTCACTTCAGAAATCTCCTGCCCAACAGATTCCTACCTAGCTCAGGCGTAGAGCACTGGTCTCAGGATCCGGAGGTCATGGTTTCAAACCCCACTGGGGGCAATTGTTGACGAATTTTTTTATTGCTCTTCCCTGTGCAAAGATCTGTCAGATAATCTGACAGAAACGGCTGTCGTAAAAAACTCAATTGGCAATGTGTCTGGAAATAGAACATGGCCATGTGTAGTTAGAGTCTTCCTCTCACATCACAAGCCATAGGAATGTGCTTCTGCAGATTTTCTATTCCTATATTCCCTGTACAATCATGGAAGCAAAATAGCAAAGTACACTTATGTTGCTTTTCTTTGTATGTAAGTATGTTTGCCATCACAATAGACTGACAGCAAAAAAAATCAACAGAGGTGAAAATGAAATAAATCACAAAATACATTTGATATTATTTAGAAACGTGTAGAAAAGATGTATTTGAAGGCTATGGATTTATTTCGTATTACTATGTGGATAGTATGAAGTAAGCTTCCATTGCCTTTGCTGCAACCTCACAATTATATGTTAAAGCTCTTGCGAATTTCTTATCAATGATGTCAAGTATGTCAACCAGGCAGCAAGTCCAGGGGCAAAAGGACCGTGTCACTGAAAAAATAGATGAAGAACAAAATAGACGCAGATACAATTGCACAGATTTAATGTTTATTGCACCTTCTCCGAGTTTTTGGATCCACCACTACAAGCATTACTGAAAGTGGGGGCAACTTTAATACCACATTTTATTAGGAGAAAAACGCAATTGGTCGTTACAAGATGTGGTCCGTGCATTCCCAAACCAAGAACTAAGATATCAAGGATTGAAGAATTTCACTCTGATGACTCATCAAACCTTATGCAAGGTGAGATTGAATCCACCCTAAATCAGATTGAACTAAACATTAGAAAACTCAGAAAACATGAAAAAACTTAAACTTTTAGTTTGGATGGATGGAACCTATTGTGATAATCTTTGATCAGCTATCATATTGTCAGCTACCATGGATATCAGTCACAACCAGACATCACAAAGTGTAGAACCTTGGCAACCATTTTTAGTAGAGCTTTCTCTGAATGACTTTCACTGAATTCAGTTGATTCATTGAATCCAAAAACATAAGTTACCAGAGGTATTACCTATCTGGCAACAAGCACATTGCTAGTAGCAGTAATACTAAGAACATTTCCGTTACTACTTGAAAGTGGATATCTATTGCCACTCACCACTATGAATAGATATCAACCCTGAGATAGCAATGGAAATTTATTTTTTACCACCACCTCCAGGAATATATCTGTTGTCAGATATGAGGTGTCTCTGGTAACCAGATTGCAGATTTTGTTTCAATTCATTCAATTCAATGAATCAATGAAAGCTATTTTGAGAAAAATCAATTGTGTTTAGTAATGACTACTAACCAAGATACTTGTTGAATTTCAAGATTGACCCAAACTTACAGATGTTTGGTTTTTCTTGCAAGTCTCTTTTCCAAGTTTTACAATGCTTATTTCATTCTCAATCTCATCTCACATACATGTCACTTTGCTTAAAATAATTTTTTTCATCACAGTTGGGTAAAATTCCCAAAAAAATCTGTCCGTAAACCAATAAGGTACCTCTACGAGTCACCAATGACAAAATGACAAAACTTGTTTTGAACAGATCGAAGAGACCTTTCTCTCAATGCATGTACTGAGTATACACATTTATTTTGTCTTATGAAGACTCTGCTGTTGTTTTCGGTTCAAATGGCTGTGCATTGCAGATTATGAAATAACTGTCCCCTCTGGTGAAAGTCACTGCACATAATTTGATTGCACAGAACCTCAGAAGAAAATTTGTTACAAATAATGGAACTAAGTTTAGATGTCACGAAGGATTTTAAGCGTCCTTAGCAATATCTTTCTATTTGATAATAACCAGTTATTTCTACTACTAGGAAAATGTGAATTAAGGATATAAACTTCTTGATTGTCATCATGTAGGCAAATCTCAAATTGTTTTGTTTTCATCTGCTCACTCAATGGGGGTTCGCGATGCTGAATAATATTAAATTATTTACTTGTCACGATCTACTTGACACCCAAAACACCGACTCGACTGGTCAAATATCACACAAAAACTCAACATTTCAATTTTTTTGGAATCAAGCAAGTTTCGTCTGTCCAAAGCATAAAGGATGCACCTGATCCGTGGACGATCTGAATCCTAAATCCACACTGAACGACTATATTCCCAGTAAATCACAGGTAGTATTCACGTCAAACTACTGACACGTTGTTATCACAAATTTTTGAAGAACATATTTAATATCTAAATCAGGAGGGATTTAGTGAATAAACTAGTTATTGTGGACTTTACAATAACTGCTGAATGTCAATATTAATTGCAAATATTAATGGAACTATTTGGATTATTACTCTTGTTAATCTCGAATCTCACACTCACACATTTAACTACCCTTATACGTTGTAGGCGTTGATACATTTACAGTAAAAGGTATCCGACATCACGGCCAAGATTTCCTCCCTCATGAATTCTACCAGTAGGTTTCTATTCAGTATTTCTGTTACTGCAAATCGTGATTAGTTGCATTAACAAGGGTTGCATTAACTCACGTTACAATTAGACTTTAATGCAACTGACTTTGATGTACATAAACTACACTTTTATGTTTGCCAGACCCATGGAAAAACTTAGCAACATCATGACTGTGTTCATTAGATTGTCATTTGGAAATGAATCATAACGATGTTCATAAGTTTTCAATTTCATTACGAGCTGTCGTCTTTAAGATTCCTTAAAATTCACTCAGATATCCGTGAAAGCCTTTTTTTGACAACTGTTTCTGTTCTGAAATTTTGGGGACTTCCTCATTGTACTTGAATTATTAAATGGAAACACATTAAATTCACTTCCCTCAGATTTCCAGCATTAAGAAGAAAGGTCAGATGTGTTTCAGAAACAAAGATATTTGTATTTGGCAAACCCATCGCAACTTTCACCTTTAAAATTTCTTTGAAACAAGGTAAAAAAGAATTGATAAATTGAAATTGCCTATCACTATGATTACTAGTCAACCAGGGAAATTTCTTTCCAAAGTTCCATTAAAAAGTTTCTGTGGGTAGGGACTACAAGGTTCCAAGCGAACATCTAATGCATTTTAAACGTAATGGATCAATGTCCAGAGCTACCCATCTCCGCTTTTTCCAAGGTTGACCACATTTCCCTCGGGACCACCCATCGGTAATGATTATGCGGCTATTTCTTGTCCTTGATTAGATATTGAATACAATTAATAATTCATGTACGGTATTGGACAATGTAGCGTTATCATATTGCAAAAGGAGTTTGATATAAAACAGTGCAGGACAATAGGCACAACTGCATAAGCTTCCATCAACGCTGTTCTGGTTACTTATACAGTCTCATCAGATGAAGCCGCAGAAAACGATAAAATAATATTGGCAGCAGTAGTAAAGTCTGCAAGGTTTATTTTACGAGATATATAAAGAAGACTTTCTAAAAAAATCAACATTCTGGCATATTTATCAGGACACTAAAAATCCTCGATAACGTCGGAAGGTCACTTTAAAGTGTTGAATGTGCTCATGTACAAGGTGTGTGATTTGCATTCCTTTACTTGTAAGTCTGAGAAGTGTGTTGCAGTTCCATCAGTAGTTGATCCGGTTGAATATATCACATTTATTAAGACATACATCTTTCCAGATATTCAACAAAATATGCTCAGAAAAATAGGAGAATGGATATTTCACAGTAAAAATGACCAGAGCTTTTGGGGGTCCTAAACAGACCCCGGATCCTTTGTTAGTAGATGGTTCATTTCACTTGCGTCGATCAGAAAAAACTTCAGCAAAACTTTCTGCCACCCCTTTGCCAAATCCTGTATGCCCTACTGTTTCATCATTATTATTACCCAATGGTTGCCATCAAAATTACCCACATTTCATGACAACATAGTGAAACAAAGTCCTCCTGCTACCCGCAGCATAGCCTATCTGCTGGACAGGGGTACCGCACTGTCCTCTCTGGAGGGTACTCCAAAGTCTTGACTAGGAGTACCCCCAGCCGGGACATGGATGAACCTAGACAGGACTAGGGGATACCCTCAGCTGGAAACAGTGACAGGACCATGGACAGGACTAGGAGTTATGCCCCTGGACAAGACCAGTGACAGGACTATGGACAGCACTAGGGGTACCCCCATGATGGACAGACAAACAAACTGAAAATATTACCTTCCCATCGTACTACGTATGGGGGCAGTAAAAATTATGCAAGGAGTGAAGATATAAGCGAGCCTTCAAACGAATGATCTACCATCAAAAATACCCACGCCTTTGAATGCAATTCAGAAATATGCACATAAAAAAAGAGCAGAAACGGCCATAGTTCTTTCTGAACGAGCATAAATTTCCAAACGTAGGATGATCTCCTTATCCATGGCAAGAAACTAACGTAAAATGATCAATGTAATTCGACATAAGACATTTTTGAGAAATGTGTGCGGCTAAGACTATCGACAATCAATTTGCAGATGCCCCGAAACGCATGATGGTCACCCCCGGAGGCACAAGTTACCATTTTTGGCATGTAAAGATAAATCAGATATATGGATCGACTGCCAAACCCTAAGACTGCAAAGAAGAACATGTTAAGACACAAGTGTGATCCTTCACGTGATAAATGTAGCAGAGATATCCATTAGGCCGGAGGCTGAGTAGTCTTGTTATTATAGCTGGTAAAAGAACAAATGGTTAAAATCAATTTCAGCAAACTATCACAATGTGCTCACAGTCAAGATATAATAAATGTCCTGAATTTCGATCAAACAGCAGCGTACAAAAGTAAAAGTAATACACTTTGATGACCTTCATGAATATCTCTTTTCATTAATATTTCTACAATTCATAAAAAGAGCCATTTTAGGCGAAAAATAAAGAATTTATGCCATAAATTAGGAACCTGTAAAACTGTGTTAAAGTAGATATTATGGATGTCACAAATAGGGCTATTTCAGGTCAGCTGTTGTTTGTGCACGAAAGAGTGACTGAAAAAACATTCAAACAGCCTATAATAAACCAATTGGTTCACCTATGTGTTATTGAAACCACGCTATTGATGCTGATTAAAATCGAATTATGAGTAAGATCAAAATACCTGAGTTTTAATCCCCTCCTACACAGTAAAAGCCCTTTTGCAAAAAATATCGAAACGAATCATTGTCGCACAATTCCAGCTGGAATAGGAAATTAACTTCTGGGTGACGTGAATAGGGACCTTCAAAAAGTTCACCATTGTAGGACCAAAATAGTCTTTTCAGCTGTATTCGTAATTTTCCAGTGAATTTGGACCAAAGTCTAAAGATTACATTACGGTGAAATATCAGAGGTATGAATGATTAAATCAGACTGCAGTTGTTTTATAAAGAATTGATGTGTCGGTTGGTGAAATAGACTCTAATTTACAAAGTGATTCTGGAGCTTTGAAAATTCGAAACTTATAAAATCACTGAAATCTTTTACCAAAATTACTTGTGTTTCCAAAATACATTAAATTCTGTACAATAATGGATTTTTCGTGTCGCTTCCAGAAAACAGAACAGTTTGGGGTGACTATGAAATTACTTGAAAATAAAAGAAGAATTTTTCATTAAAAAGATCAAAGGAAGAGGTAGCTATTAGATTTGCAGTCACAGCTAATCAATTTTCCTGCAATTTGAAAAATCATTTGGATCAAATAGCAAACAAAGGAATGATAAATTTGTACCTTGCACCATTTCTCAATAGCTTATTTATTCTGTACTGATTCATTGAAATATTTCACTTTTACCGTCGTCCTATTGATGCTTTATTAGTCCAGATGAACTAGGATAGTATGTCAGTCATAAATAGATAATTGATAGCAACACTTTACTTTACCTTAACTCCAACTAGAGATAGCAATTGTTGTACCGTTGCTCTGCTTTAACAGCGGACTGGATAATTTTGACCTTAGAGTTGCAGTCTGTTAAGACTGGGTACATTCAGTGTAATTTTCATCAATTTTCGTTGTAATTCACTTTTTGTGCAACATTCAAAAGAAATTTGACACAATACGAATGACCGTGCATCCCACGATGTCTAAGGTGGCTGTCTATTAGGTTTGAATGACCTTACTTTCCTTTAGATTGTATGTTGTAATTGCGGTGAATGTTATAAACGTTGCTTAGGAAGCAAATATAATAGTTACAAGTATAGACAGGAATTTGACGTCATAAGTGATTACTCAAAATTCAATGTGCAAGAAACTCTTACTCTTAATAAGATCAAAAGCTTTGCTAATGGAGGCTTCTTGCAATCTGAGGCCATATATTTTGGATTATATTTAAAAGGAAGATAAGAAATGTAGTCGATGGCTATTTACATTTGTGACTAAATATTAATTTTTCATTAGAATATATTTTGCAATGAAGTCACACAATAGAACCAACTGAAACAAGAGCAGTGGTTTATTATTATGTTTCTGTAATCGTGATACAATATTAATTGCTAGTAGATGTTTTAACCTCAAATGAGTTGTTATTATTGAACTGCAATTACTTTATATAGCTCCTATCGACAGAAAAGTAAGAAAACTTATTGTTTCTAAAAATAGACAGTGCAGACTATTTTGGGGAGTGAGACGCTTCAAATATGCTTCACTTCACTCAAACAGGTCCATATTTCTGTTTTATAGGACCCTCTACCTCTTTTCTTGAGTGAGTGATATGATTTATTTCTTGCCTGCGTAATCAATTGTAAAGGAAACATTGAGCTGGACAGTGATACATTATCTTGGGCCATCTGAATGAAAACGGAATACTTTTCAGAAATATCCATACATTTTGAGAATATTTCTGTGAAGAACGAAATGTAGAGCTTCAAACTTATATTTCTGAATAATAGTTTTATGAAACTGGTTTTGTAGAATTATCAAAGACAAAAATAGTCATTGGTATTGTTAAAGCTGGAGCTTTGAACTGGCATTTTTCAACTGAGAAGAGCCTATCATGTGGCGCATTTACTGCTACATATAAAAATATAATCCATGAAATATATGTCGCGGTTTTTCCGAATGACTCGGCTAAGATGTTGCTAACTTCCCACTTGAAGCCGGCGATGTGATAGCCACCAGATGTAGAATGATCCAACGTGACTTAAGAAGGGTGGGCACTAGTTCTGGTCCTCCAAATGGCGGTCCTTGTCCCATTTAAAATTGCATATGCCAGTGTGTCACGCATGCTAAGGGATATGAACTAGTTAATCTAACTATCCTAATTAAGGGTTTGCCAGTTGAACCCGGTTATTGGCTAAGAAGAGTCAACAATGATAATTACTATTAAGAACACAGAGGACTCCAGCAGGAGCCAGAGGCTGACATCCTGGTATAGCCGGTCAAGGTGCTCCGGTGCAGGGGGTCAGCGGGATCCTGATGAGATCTGGCAAGGACTTTAACCCAATTTGGTTATGAACTTAAAGAACCAAAGAAGAACAAGAACTCAAAGGAGCCCGGGTATTTATAGTGTTTAAGAAGGGGGCATGGCCGATTGGGGTGCCAGTCACGCATGTGTGGGTATTAATTACTCACACATGTGCAATGCTGGTGAGTACAGCCTGAGCCATACTCATGACAGTTAGAGCCCCAACTGGCTAATGCAGCCAGTTACAAAAGAGAGGCTTGCCAGGGCCAGGTACAGAAAGGTCATGGGGACGCACCTCAATCGATTAAACCGTTACATATATTATGACGAAAAGATTTAAAAGAAATACAAGACCAGTGTACAGTTGTATATAAAATGTGTTACCAATTTTTGTTTTTCCTTTGCATCGCAGCTTTGTACAGATTACAAAGGACAATGTGTATTTCGGAATTCTCAAATAACAGTTCAGGACATGAAGTTACACTCGGTGAGATACAAGTGTAAATACATTTCAAAATGTTACTCCGTCTGCCTCAGATACAAATGTATTTCACCTTGTAAAGAAGAAATTTAGGGAACATACGCTGTCGCAATTTTACCAGTTACTGCTGTTTGGAGATTTTTTCAGCAATTCATTGTTAACTCGACAGCACTATGTCTGTTTTAAAACATACAGACATATTACTTTTCATAAAGTTTGCAATGAGAATAATAAAGCCATCACAATCAATAGAAACGAGGTCAGGCAAAATAATTCACACAAAACTGCTCTCATTCTTAACCACAGCCTTGATCAAAACAGACCTGAAGAATATACATTGATGAAAATGCGTTTCCACCCAAATTTTTGCTGTCGGCTTCATGATTAATTCTGGCCATATGCACATAAATGAATATTAAACAGAACAAACGAAAATAAATAAGATCCAATATATGAAAGTGCCTGTACTATATGATGAAAACTGCAAAATGTCTTGGACGTCAAACGTGACCCCTGTAGGATAACAATGTCAGGATAATGACTGATAATATGCTTTAATGAAATTTCACAGAAGACAGAAGCTTCGGGGAAGCTCTGGTCACTGTCCCTTGAAATATTATACTCGTTGATCGTAACAAATAGAAATGTAAGTTTCTTTTCTACATTTTTGTTCTGACACTTTTCTAAAACTTCCATCAAGTTGGCTCTGATGCAATCTGTTCTGGTACTTTGATAAAATAAAGGTAGCAACTCACCCACCACCTTCTGATCATGATCATAACCATTCGGACTGGCAAATGATAAACTTTTAACACTTTAAATAGCCTTCAGTTATGATTCATTGACTTATTTCATCTAAATAGATGAATGTACTACAAAATAGGAAAAAACAAGTTTAGGAAAATAAAAATCACGGGTTTAAAATCCGCAAATATTCATCTTTTTTGTTGAAAATTTTAATAAATAGAAAGGGTCTTTGAAAGAAAAAGGAGTATCAATTTATATTCATAATAGCTGAGTTTTTTTGGGAAAAAAATGATTGCACTTCAAACCTCAGATTGAAGTTGGAAATTCCCAAAATTTGATGAACGTACAGGGATGGTGTATTTGAACCACTTGGGACTTCAAACACTGAGGTGTGTGTGATTTCAGTCGCAATACTCGAAGAATAAAGTTCCATTAAAACGCATATATCTTGCCGTAGCATAACTTAATGGAATAGCTTGTTAATACTCCTTGAGATCAAAGATGTCGATCATAAAATGTACCGAGTCTCACTTGTGTTCCCTCATGCGGGTATGTGGTCGATTTTATGTCGAAGAACATGACAGTCCCTGACGAACCAAAGTCTACAGTTGAAACATAATTATCCATGTTTAATTCTGTTTAATGTCTGGAATGCATCATGGCTTATTACCGCCCTGGTGCGTAGTACGGGGGAAGATAATGTTTTCAGTCGTGCATGTTATTCCATTCACAGATGGGGAAAGGGAATCCATATCTTATGATGCGCTATCCCATGATGCATGATGCAGTCTGATGATATTCCTATTAACATTTTCTATTTTGCTCACGTCTACTGGACGTATTTTTTCTGAACAATAACCCATATTGCTACGTCTACATGCTCAGCAATTGATAGTAATACCCAAGAGACCGAATTGCATCATTTCATCATTAATTTTACAGTCTTTTTTGTGACGGGTGATGCTTTATGTGGTTGCACAAAAATCATATGGTCACTCGCCTATTTTTTGCCCCGGGAAAAAATTTAATAATCTGTTTTAGGAACTTGTTCTGAGTGCAATGTCATAAAGTATCTGGACTGTGTATGTATTCCATAAGCTCTTCCCAACAATAATCCCGCAAGAATTTTTAAAAAAATTTTACAATGCGAAGCAAGCTTACTAATTGAATACTGTTGGATTCTTATCTACACCAATGTAACTAAAAAGAATCTTTCGGACACTATTTTCAGAAATGGGAAATTTCCTCTTTTGTAGTGCAATGTTCGGAAAAGGTTCTATAGGAACAACTGAATACATTCCACATTTGACTAAGGAAATACAGAACAAATTGCAGCCTACAATTACGGCCATATCTGTGCAATGGGAGGTTCACATTCCTTTCACTTTTGTCAGTAATCTCGATTTCAGTTTCTATTATAAAGACTTAAGAGATAATACTGAATCCCAATTGTAATACACAGCACACAGGATACACGATTACGGACCTGGATGTTGGTAATTGTGTGGCAGTGGAACAGAAAGACCTAGTCGTGATTATTTTTATCTTTCTTTCATAAATGACTTAGGACAAGAAGTTGCGCATATCTGTACCAGATGTATACTTTCGAAGACGTTTCTAGTGAAGTGGTCAATAGTAATAATGTGCCTATTGGTAAACGGGAATGAATTATCAGATGCTTAATCTGTATATTTTGAAGTTAA
This sequence comes from Haplosyllis leylae, assembly GCA_038406175.1. Lineage (NCBI taxonomy): Eukaryota > Metazoa > Annelida > Polychaeta > Phyllodocida > Syllidae > Haplosyllis > Haplosyllis leylae. The sequence goes on along the minus strand of JBCAUG010066381.1, from coordinate 3,877 downwards.
AGGCTATCTACAGTTACATCTATGATCCTACCCTGCCCCTTGTCATGATGATTTGCATTGTAGTTCTTAGATTCTACATACAGCAGTCCATTCATGTCTACAGACAAGTTTCCAATGTGTTTTCTTCCTAGGGCTTGTAAGATTTACTTTTTTCCCAGGAATTGATTTGTTGATTATCAGGCATCAGTCAAAAAGTGTGAACTGCAGGAGTTCACTTAGACGTGGCTGAAAAGGAACAATGTACTTTACAGACATCAACTTGGGAAAAGAACATCTACCCTGTGTAGAGATGGGCATGATTAGTTCAGAAGGAGTTTGGTACAGACTTGTAGCATGTTGATTCAAACAATTTAACACAATTCTCTCTTCGTCGCCTGAAAGAATCACTCGTCTTTTTCCTATTTTGGTTTTGAAATTGGGTGAATTCATCTAATTAGTTGAATTAGACAAGTGCATCATGGATACTGGAATTTTCATTTTTCACTATCCAGGGAGAGTGCTCATTCACTTTGCACTGTCCATGAAAAATGCTACATTATCCATGAATAGTGAACTGCTCCATGGATAATGCAAATGAAGAGTTCACATATCCATGAATAGTCAATTCTAGTATCCATGTGCAATTAGATGAATTAGTCTAATTCATCTAATTCAGCAAGATCCTAAACCAAAATAGGAAAAATACGACTGATTGCTTTCCGTTAAGTGGATAGGGTGTAAGTAAGGCTACACAATTTTTCTCTTTCGGAATGTTCCGGCACAAGAAAGAATAAATACAAAGTGTGTGTATGAATTTGGCGCCTGTGAATTGTCACCGGTGTGGTGATTTGAACCGACCCCCCTTTTTAGGGCCCCCGTGGACCATTTTGACTGTTGTGAGTGGGACCCATTCTTCACAAAAGTTGATTTTCTTCCAATTAATTATTTTAAAAGTCATAATGTTTGATACTTTAGTATATTTAATCAAAAAGCAACTTATTTGAACAAAAAATAAATTTAATATGATGAATTTCTAAGCTTTTTATTAGGTGGTTTAAGTTTACACTTAAACAATCATGACATCAAAATGTCATGAGGGTTTTAGATGGGCAGATAACTAGGCTATATAATGGTACCATTTTTTGGGGGTGTGACACACTTGGGGGGTGCTGCAGGGCATCAAATTTTGTGACATTTTGTGACAGCTTAGAGGGTACTCAGGATTCACCAATTTGATTAAGAAATAACTCATAGGTGTATCCTAGGATGTTCTACATACCTTGGTTTGGATTTTTGAATATGTCACCAAGTGGCCATTTGCTGGGTCGATAAGTGCCAATTTTTGACAATTTTTCAGATGTCAAAAAGTTCAAACTTTGTTTTGACCCCAAATTTTGGAATTTTAAGCCATAAATTGGCATAGATGTGTAATAATATGTGAATTAGAATAGCGATTTTTTTTCTTTTGGGGGGTCCAGTCTTTGAGCTATGGCTGCTTGAGTAACTGGCCATTTATCAGCCAGCAGACAAATCATCCATTTATGGCATGGAGGGTTGATGATAGGGGTGTAATGTCAATTGATGATTTGTAGAGGACCTTTTTACCTACCAAACAGCACCTTTACGATTTTATGGTTTTCTCATAAATCAAGAAAATGTGAAATTGTTTTGATGGGCCACTGCATGTCTCATACATATGTTGGGAGGTCAAAAATTATATGAGTGGTCAATGTAAGGATGCTCTAAGGGTATGGAATGTCAAAATTACAAAATCATTACTGCTGCAGAAATGGAGCACATTTCCATGACTTTGTCACTTAATGGCCTGTAGCATCAAGCCATTTGAATTATTTTTTTCAAAAATGGTGAAAATAGATGAAAAAGAATCCCTAGACCCAAATTGAATGATATTTAGTGATTTTGGTGAAATTTTCAAAATTATCATGTTTAACATGTTTGTGTGGTTGTATCACTCTGGTCATTTCTGACCTTAATACTTGTCCAATTTTGATAAATGACCATGCAAATCAAAGGTTAGGACCTCCTCTATAGGAATATTAAGGGCCACTAGAGGGACTATAAGGTACCTAAAAATTGCAAAAATGTGCCAAAAATTGTTGATGTTGGCATGTCTTTGCAATTTCAAAGCATCTGATAGGCCCCCAGTGGCAAAGTAACTCCATATTATTGTAGAAGAGGTACTAAGCTTCGATTTGCATGGTCATACATCAAAATCAAACAAGCATTAAGGTCTGAAATGAGGAAAATGTGAAGCATACTTCCAAGACCAGATATCAAAATTTCAAATACATATTTGGAATCACCAGCAAATTTTACATCTGATAGATGTGGTTTTGTAATTTTATAAACATTTTTCAGAAACTGAAAATCATAGATCTTGATGACTAAGCACTTTTCCAAAATGTCTATTTATGGCATGAAGGGTCAATGTTAGGGGTGCAATGTCAATTGGTGATTTGTAGAGGATGTTTTTAGCTACCAAAAGACACCTTTTGAGAATTAGTGCAATTTACAGTTTGATATCAAGACATTGTAAATTTTTTTGAGTACATCTTGTACTCAGGTTGGGAGGTCAAAAATGATGTGAGTGGTCAATCTAAGGATGCTCTAAGGGTATGTCATGTCAAAATTACTGAGGCAGAAATGGGCACATATTTGTGACTTTTTCAGTTAGCAGCCCCTAGTGTCAAGCCATAGTCCAGATGTTTGACATTTGATAATTTGACATCTCTTGACATATTTTTGACAATTTGACATCTTTTTGACATTTTGACATAGACATACAACTTAAACCACCTCAGTTCATCACAGGGCTATTTTTATAGATAAAAGTCAAAATTTACATTGTAATTAATATATAAAATGTGTTAAAAGTAAAAAATGTAATAATTATTTGGAAGAATTATCACTCCTGATTAATTATGTATCATTTGCAAGAAAAATTTCCAATAAGTTTTTCATATCTAATTGAAAATATTTCTATCAGGGGAGAAGGTAGAGGGGGAAATGCTGCCTTAAGCTTAGGGCTCAAGTGTTAAGGGGAGCAGCCAGCAGAGTTGGACCTCTGCCCCTAAGGTTAAGGGAGGGTGTCAAGTTAAAATAGAGGGTCAGTAAACGATACTACACCAGTAATTTTAACTCTTGTCAAAGATAGATCAGTTCACCCCTCTTAGAATCCTCCACTTTATTCAGAGCAACAGCACTGCATGTTCTTATTCAATGAACTTTAATTCTCCCTCAATTTGGATCACAATTAAATTCCAATATTCAGGAAACCCTGGCTCTAACTTGATCAAAGAAATTTCACACTGAGGTATTGTTTTGGCTGCACATCAGGAAATATTTTATTCCAAATTTCTAACAAAATCTAGGGAATGAACTGCATCACTTTCTAGCCCCAGAACTGAGTAGAGATGTGCATGAACTGTGCACATCAAGGGTTCCTTAGATTTTGTATAAAAGGACAGCATTTTCCCAAGCAAAATCATTCAGCATGGGGATCTTCTAGACAACACAACTTCTCAACAAGCAGTAAGGCTGGGATCTCTCCTGGGTAAAATATATTTCTATATTTTTTCATTGTAAGACATAGTGGTAAAAAGTAATATTTTTAAAATGGTCATTCTGGTCATATTTGTAAAAGTGTTTTTAAGCCTTTTTGTAGAGGACTGAAGTAAGCTTCTATGTGTTGACAGTTCAGAATCCTGTGTTTCTGTGTGTATTACTGTTCCAGAAAATGCATTTGTGAACATTGTACTATTTGTTTTGTTCCTGTAAAAAGTGTAAATAAAATATTTGTAATAGAGTACTGGTGGGGAGTCCGAGACACCCCGCTCAAGCGAGACACTTACAGTTTTCTCTTTACAGTTTCTTTCTC
>JBCAUG010066270.1:0-22946 GCA_038406175.1 Haplosyllis leylae | reverse complement strand
CCCCCCCCCCCCCCCCCCCCCCCCCCCCCCCCCCCCCCCCCCCCCCCCCCCCCCCCCCCCCCTCTCCACTCAGTCCCAGCCCAGGACTTGCTACGCCGCAGTCGGTATGCCTCTTGCGTTCACGCAGGAGGACTTTCTTGTTATCAGTCTTTTTTCGCTCCGTTTTCGGAGTAGTCTTTTTGCTATTTGGTCAGCAAAAAAATATTGGCAAGGTGAAGGTTTACTTTCGACTGAAAGGCTTTCTTGTGACATTATACAGACGCAAACTGCGATCCTTTTGCACAAAACCAACCAAAGAATTATGATGCTTTACTGAACATTACGATCTTTGTGTTAACTAAATATGAACAGAATAGTGCCCAAAGTGTTCGTCTAATCGTAAAGGGTCAGTTGTATTTGAAGAACACAATTACAAAAAGAAACTAAAATCAACACCACGTGTTTGGCCGCAATACAATTCCTCCAGGTATACTTAGGGGGTTATTGCATTGAACATGATATTCACCTCAAAATAAAAATCGATGCAGGTAGGTCCTGTCCCAGGTCCTACTTGGGGGGAGGGGGAGAACAGTCCCGTCACTTGTCCTGCCCAGGCGGGGTGGGGGGGGGGGGGCTCTTGAGGTCACGAAGGAGGACTATCCTGTATTGTGGTCTGTGTATGGTTGTATTCCATTAAAATTTGCTTTAATCTTAATGTTAAGGTCGATGCTACGTCTAATCACGAAAATATTTTATGTCTACTTTAAACACTTTTGTGTTAGTTGTGCGTTAGGTGCCATTCTTAATCTATATTTGACCAAACGCTGACGCTAAAACAAACACAATGTGTTCACAGCACAAATTTAATTTTTATTACATATTGAATTGGAATATAACCCACTGACTAGGTAAAAATTACACATCATAACGCATCAAAATTGGTAAAGTTCTTTTGTTAGACCACCCCCGCCCTCCCCCCAAAAATTCAAGTCCCTTCGCGACCTCTTTCACATTTGTTTTGCTTCCATGCGATTGCTATGAACACAGCCATTTCAATTCACGTGCTGACATGCAACAACATCTAAGATTGTTCCAAGTGTCTTACTGGCTACGGGAGTTATGCCTGGTTTATCCTGTGAAGAAACCTTCATGGATATTTTGTTTTCAGCTATCTCGTCGTAAATTGCATTGAGGAAATCTTCCGGTAAATCCTGTGAGTCATTGATGCCTCTATTGTTCCTGATGAATTCTAACTTTGTCATCTTGCGTCTAACCTGTGAGTCGCGTTGTTAGTAAAAGAGAAGACATTTAGTACTGTAAAAAATAAACGACTTACTGGCAGAGCTCGAAGACGACGTCATACTAGGCTTGTCTTGTGATGACGCTTTCATTTTAATTTCATTGTCCGCTATTTCATCGTAAATGGAACATAGAAACTTTTCGGGAAGATCATTTGAGTCATTTATACCACGGTTCATTTTGATGTACTGCTCCTTGGTCATCTTGTATTTGACCTACAATGCTTACAGCTTCACTACATTGGTTCCCTTACGTTTACATACAATTCGTTTCAGGTAACTATTTACACTATCCTATTTTTCAATGTAATGTAATGTGAAGTGACGCCGTTGAGTCAATATGTACTGAATGAATATGCCTATGTAACACATGGATGCACTGGATGTCAGTTTACCTGGTTGTTGTGTAGATCCGTTGTTAGCATGATAACAGAGTACGCCAACACATAGGCAGCGTCCGCACTTGCGAATATGCTGTTGCTGTAAATAATTAAAGCGAAAGCTTTTTTAAACTCTTTAACTTTTAATTGTTGTGAGGAAGCCCTTTCTCAGTTGAGTGTTTGGACTCTTAAAATGTATGTCCTTACCTGGCATTGCATTCTATGTATCTGGCAGCAAATTTTTCCATCAGCCTGTCAATTTTCTGTGCTTCACCTGGGAGTCTGAAGCCTGCAAATTTGTCAATATTACTGCTTTAAGTCCATACTAGACAATAACGACGACACACATTATCCATTTAAAATATCTGCATTTAGCAATGCTACTGATTCAGTCATAAAATGAGAACCCAGGCATTTTCAGGTTATTCTAGAGGACACTATTGTTGTGCACTAATGCGTCATACCTTCGAGAAATCTTCTCAATGCTGGTACAAAATTGGTGTTGGTGAAGTCTAACTGATCAACATAAGCATACATCACCTCCTTATTAAATCTAAAAATATCAATATTTGACAGGTAGTTTGACACAGCACAGAGGGCATTCGTCTTTGTTACAAAACCTAAATAGGAATACCCCAAGATTCAAGTTCTATCAACGACAGGTTGGAAGGACAATGATTTCAAGTCGCTTACTTCTCGTTTTCTCCAAGAAAATCACCAATTACTGTTTTACTGATCCTTTCATCGCTATGAAACCATTCGGCCACATCATCAGGTGTATTACCCAATAAACTCTGATCCTGCAAATATTGTATTCCCTTTTTTGCTTTCTTATTGAACCTGAAAGAAACCACATGAGCGATTATAAAATGAATTAAGATACATAAATCTAAATCTTTCTCGAATACGTAATTTCAAAAGGCCTCACATGTCGATGCCAGTCTCCCAAATCTCTTTCTGCTGCTTGAGGACTTCAAACTGTTCAGGACTATCAGTAATGTCTGTCGTAGACTGAGCAAGGTTTGATGAACTAGAGTTCAGAGATGCAGAACTGCCGTACGATGTCATGGTTCCTTTCCCAGAGTCATTGTCACTCTCAGCATTAGTGTGGGGTTTACTATCTTGCCCTAAAATGGGGGTATTTAGAGATTACGTGAAAGGTAGTTCTGACTTTAGTACTTGTATTACACTAATATCTGAAAGTATATTTTACCCAGGTTGGATTGCGAGTGAGGATTCACATAAAGATCTTTGCTCCATTCTACCATACACTTGAGTATCGATACAAGGCATTCGAGGCCTTTGATTCTCATTGTCTTCTCTTGAATTGGACTTGCTCCTGAAAGACAATTGTGCAGCAAGTCAATAAAACGAAACAAAAATTGTTCAAATTATGTAACATATCTAAGTCCAGTTTTCACTAAGATTTCAAATCAATAAACCTTTCTTTTTCAAAATAAGATTGAACCGCGTCAAGAGAAATTTCGAGAAAGTACCCAATTCTATAGCTTGACGTCCTTGAGCAATCTTCGACAAATCGTTAATAAGTCGTTCAAATATATTGGCCAAGGACAGATCACAGTCATAATTCACGTAGATATCAACAACACATTGAGCATCTGCAAGACAAGTTCAACGCACAAGGTGTAAGTTTTCAAGCATGTTTCTGACATTTTACGAAAATAGATGGCCGTCACGGGTGTAAGTGTGTAAACATACCAGCAGTGATACGAGTTAGCGCCTGTATAACCATCCACTTGTGCTCAAAACTGCTGCTTGGTGTTTCCAGGATGTACAAGAAAATTTCCTTAAAAAACACCTGAAGGCAGAAAATACATTCTACATGTGGTACTTTTTATTTTGACACCAGTATCTGCCTTTTTTCTGCTGCTATTGAAATTATGGACATACCTCGATTTGCATTTTCAAGTGTTGTTTGAAGTTGGAAAGCAAAGTAAGAAATATAGCCAGTGATAATTCAAATACTTGTGGTACTGAAGACACTCCTGAAAGTAATAAGAGTAAATGAACCAAATTTGGTGAAGTACTTCTTTGTTGTTCCGACTATTGAGATGTGAAAAATACCAAGTAATTGAAACAATTCAAAATGCTAAACATGTTTTATCAGGCATACTAAAAATCAAAATTAGTATCCTACCATTTTTAGACAATGCAACACACAAATATTGTTTGATTGCATTGATGAACATATCATTTGTTCTGAAAACGGGTCCGGCATTCTGCAGGATTGACAGGAGTAGCTGCAGTGACAATACCTTAGATCGCAACTCGTGGGACCTGAAAAGATCATTTTAAACCACAAACTAGTTTACACACAGAAGTTGTCACACAATTTGTAATTATCTCTTAGTATTACAACAAGTAGTGTGGTAACAAAGAAGGATACGTACTTTGGATCGGGAGGTCCATCTGGAAGCGGCTTCATTGACAGTTTACACAGACTACGAAATACCAGAAATGCATCTTTTTGTAATATATGTGCAAACACGCCAATGGATTCTGTACCATCTCCTCCTTCTTCTTCGGAACCCATCCGTCCTACAAGAAGAATATGACTGCATTTTCCTACTGGCTCAGCACGTTTTACACTGACCCGAGTAAATCCTTGTGGCTTCAGAGTTAGCAACATATAATAATTTGTAATACTATTCTAATCATTTGTAATACTATTCTAAAATGAATAAAATTAAGCAACACATGTTCCATTGAAAATCCCCACCCCTATCTCCTACGTTATATCCACAAAAAGCATCAAAATATGAAAACAAAGAAATATGACAAATGAAATTCGATAAGCAATTAATAGACGTGTTTTTGGAATTAGTTTAAAATATAACCACAATGCACATGCATTTTCATTTTTAAAATGTGTGTTAACATAAAGACGTCAACTTCTCTTTCCCTTCCCCCTCCAAGATGTTTTATACTTTAATATGAACTAAAAGAAGTATTGTTTTTTGGCTAAACATATGTTGAAATTACCGAGATCAGGTTGTGAGGAGGATGTTGGTGGTTGTGTGGTTGTGGGTGTCACTGCATCTTTGCTCTCTGCAGCTGCTTGAGCTGTACCCTGCACCCCCTCAGCACCTACACTACGGTTCTGTTCATCTACATCTGGGGAAAAACATAAAACGATCCATACCCAGCACATCAACTACATGCACATATGTATCAAAACCACAATGTCACTCTTGCATACAGTAAACCTACTTTGAATGTGCCTATCTTAATATCAGCCGAACTTACAAAGCAGACGGAAACACAAATCAACAGAAGAAATCAGCCATTCAAACGTGAGTTTACTGTCATTTTAATGTTCCTGTCGATGACACTTACTAAACACGATACCTAAATATTGAAACCTTACACCACCAGTAACTACTTAAAATCTTGAAACCACAATCATATTCACTGTGGAAGTCTCTTTTTTTTGTCATTCAAGCGGAATTCTTCAGTGAGCAGGCTGGCATGCTTGTCTTGATGACAGTTTTAGTTATTTGTAGCTTTTACTTCTTCTTTACTTATTAGATCGACAAGAATCGAAGCGATTTTAGCCAAAATACCTAAATTTTATTTCTAACACTTTCCATGCAAAATGGGACATTCTCGATAATGTTTAGTATAGTATGCAAAAATACTTAAGTATTAAGAACGCACAGTTACTCTGCATACAGTATAAATCATGCAAAACCCACCCGCCACCTGACGAATAATCCCATCCAGAATAACGCGTGCAACATCTTCCGCCGATTCTTCAATGGACTCTCCATCACCTATGTATAGTGTACGTGTTGTACTGAACAACTAATGTAAAAAGCTACAAAATCTAATAACAATGATAACATAAACATGATCAAATCTGCTTACTGCATTCTCAATTCGAAGAATTACTAATCATGCTGTGTAACTGAAACTTGCATATAGTTTTATGTGTATTGATATTGTTTCCTTTTACACAAGCTCTAATTTTGAAGTGGTCTGTAGATCATACTATTTCTTCGACATGCCTTCGTAACTACTGATATCTGAAATAATTTAGAACTTAAAGCTCCATATGATCTGTCCATGTGTACCTACCCTCATTAAGATCAATGCCATCGTCCTCTTGGCTGTCTTCTCGTACCTCATCATTCTGTATTTTCAAAAACACAATATATTATGCAAAGATAAACCTCAGATTTAAAAAAATAAATTATTAAATAAGTTCTATTTGAATAAATTGTCTTAAATAAATTCGATTTTTGAAGTGATACTTCACCTGTTTTTCAGATTCACTGGCTGCTGCCGCTTCTTCCACTTCTTTGGATTTTTGTTCCTGAACCTTGTAATTTAAAAAAATATATAATTATAAAAACTTAAAGGAATTAAATTTAGAGTTTATGGAACGTAAACAAATCATCTAATACATTTGGTCAAAATTACACTGATGATTTTTCTTTTCTTCTTTTGAAAAATACTCAAATGATGACATCTGTACAATAAACGTTAGATGTGCTCACCGCTTGATTTTCCATACGAGAAAAGATCACATTTAACATTTGTGTTAAAGTTGCCTTGGCTGTTGTTTGGTTGATAAGGTTTTTGGAGGCAAGGTAAATGTTGTAACACGTTCTAACTGCCTGCAGAACTGTGCCTTCATGAACTTCGACTGTATTTGCTGTGATCACTGTCAACAATGCCTAAAAATTAAAAAAAATTATGAATGCTTAAGCAAAATCATAATCTATTTAATCTAAGATTTATCAAAGAACGTGTTTTATGTGATAAATGCATTGTGTTTTTTTGGTGACTGATTTCTTCTCTCTTTATAATATATATTATCTGTCAACTATTTTTGGATCGAACTATCAAAGCTAATGTACAAGTAAAATCTGCATTACCTTAATGATTTGCAACTGGACACCTTCATCAGTTTGAGGCCCATTGAAGCAGCCACATATTGTTTCTACTATCCTATCAATTAGCCTCTTCCCTGGAGTTGTACTGTCAGTCAGGTTTCCAGTCAAATGACCATATGCTATTAGTTTCTGAATTCATCATGTGAAAAGGGCCATGTATCATTCAATTGTAAGGGGAAAATATGTCAAAATGTAAGATTTTGGATGAAATAACACTGCAAAAAGAAGTCTCTCTGACTAACCTGAAGACAGTCGAGAGCTGTCTTTACTATCCGAGCACATTTTGATTGGCATGCCAACTCAAATGGAAGAAAATATTTGTCAGCTTCAATTTCACCAGATTCTGTCTTGGGTAATGGTAAAGCTGAGGAAGCCCCCTCTTCAACGCTGTAAAATGAAAAGTTGTTGTAATTGGCTTAAAAGAATGATTTAGTCAATTGTTAATACGAACATTTCAGTAACTAAACACCTTACCTTACTACTACCAAACATTTTCCAAACCCTTTCCCAAACTAATGATTAACAAGCCATAACCGTTTTCTTATAATAGTCCTGGAAATCAACCAATGGCATCTAACGTACAAATCCACAAATCACTAATAAAACCACCGAGGAAGACTAATGTTAGAATGTGCATCCGTCCGTTCAACTTTCGAAATACCTGAGCTAGGAAATTTCTTTTTTGGAGATAATAACCTATGAAATTTCAGATTGAGTTAGGAAGGAACTTAACTAACAACAAATCACGGTTCAAAGTTTAGACTATGTGTAAAGGCATATCTTTTTCTCACTTCCATATGACTGGTTTGTACTTGAATAAAGTTCATCAGAACTGCTTAGGCCGCGAGAGTGAAATTTATATTTTCGTGTTTCATTGATCAAGTTGGGCGGAAAGTATTATTCTCGATCGAGGACTGTTTATGCTTGGTGAGTACTGTGCACAAATTTTGCCGACGATGAAAGACAACCCTTTCCCAGCTTTTAGACACTACAAAATAACATAGTACCTGTGTTTCAAATCACTTAACAGAAACTGACCAAAACATGGGTGAGTGATGGCAAAATTTCTTGACTGTGGTTATTATTCTAGTTGGATTAAATTCATCGCAAAGAAAATTATGTAAATGATTCGTCAGCATAACAGTTGTGTGAATCTTAAAGCAGCCTAAAATCCTAAAGAAATATTGTTATTAAGTGTTCCTCGTAAAGCAGTAAAACGAAAAAAATCATCTTATTCAGACATTACTCCCTAAATATTATCGATCGTATTCTTCAATGAAGCCACTTACATGTAACACATCAAACTAGTAACTTACAAATTTACAAAAAAAAATCGATCAAAACTTGTGAGTGCAACACACGCAATGTGTATGCATGTAATTGTATTTTAAGAGTTCGCACCAACTTAATCAGCTTACCATGCAACACTGTATGGACAATTCACAATGTGAATACCATGGCCAAATAAAAATTCTTTTCATATGAATGATCTTAAATCCCAAAACTATTAATCCACATAATTTAAACAAAACGGAAACTTTCACTTCATTGGGTAGTGCAACAAAACTCAGAAACAGAAAGATCTTTTTGTTAGGTCCTTAACACCGTTATTAGATTTTTGGAAACGTTAAACAACCACAGTGATAGTGTGTTACCTGCTACCGTGGCTGGTAATCTTGCATTCTTCTCCAGCTCTGCAACATTCACATATTTATCATGCTGTATCATTCCATGTTAGTGAGTTACGCAACGGAATGTTAATTTTTACCCTGCTAATAATGTAAGTTTAACTAATGGCACACTCCAGATAAGACTACAAAACCAAAACCATGCCACCTATCCACCCGTCACTATTTATTTTTAGCAGCACCTTGACCCTTTTACTCGAGTGATTCAAATCAAAATATTTAGATGGAAAGAAGTTTGGCTTGCATTATTTGTGTTGTAGTTATTCCTCGAGATTCAATACTCGACACAGTGAACAATTCTCTTTTCTACTGGCCCTAAATTATCTGTTTTCGATACAACACCTCGTCACTTTTTGCCAAAGTCTTCAATACTTTAATTGTTATGTAAGCTACCTACATTTTGGTCGAGATTACCATGTTTGCAAGTTGCTGTATTTTCTTTTCTTTTTTTTATTTTACAAACATTTAAATTGTAAATAACAACCTAACCATGTACAACGCAAAAAAAAAAAAAACATATACAAAAACATTAACGCCAGGATTCGCACTTCTTTAAGAACTATAAATGACAAAGACTTTCTTACCTCTGTTCCTTTGAATCATTCTTTATCTCTTCTGAAGGAAAAAAAAGACATTTGTTGTAAATTTTTGTTGTTGCCGAGCCAGCAGCACTAATGATCTGTTAATCTTAACACAATTCCCAGGCGATAGCGTATGTTGCACTGTCAGCGACGTATATTATCACTGTAACTAATGGCACATTCACACTGCACGGGAATAGGAACGGGATAGGTACAGAGAACAAGACTAGCAAAATAGGAGACAATGGGTCTGGTCCCAGTCAAGGTCCTGGTGCAGTGTGAACAGTTCTGCATAATATATAGTACACCATTGTTCCCAGGCCCGTTTATGGTCCCACTCTTGGTCCCGGTCCCGTGCAGTTTGAACGTGCCATAAGAACTGTGTGAAAGAATCTTTAAACTGCTTAGCGATAGTGTACATCACTAAGGGTTGTTCAGAAGATACATTCCTCAGTGATTTACCGTATGCTATCGCTAAGAATTTCTGTGAATTGTTGCTCACGTCGCTCTTTCAATCGGAATTGTCATAAAAATGGCATCAGTAGTCAATTTCAATCCGTGAATGAAAAAGTTAATTGGTTATACACTGGGTCCTGCTTACAGCGAGTAATTTAATTCATAAAAATGTCCTCGTTGTAAACGGTATTCGTTGTAACCGAACTTTTATAACACTGATGTCAGTCAGAAACGCTCATTTTTAAGAAAGAAATTTGCTCGTTGTAGCCGGGTGCTCGTTGTAACCGTTGTAAGCGGGACCCAGTGTATCATGGCTGTCATTTTCAAGCGCCATTGTATGCGTCATTCTGTCTGAACATATGTATTAACGTCAATGTATTCATCCCAAAGCATCAACGCTGACGTGCGGTGTCAATAGGCCCTTAGTTTGAAGGGGTTGTTATTGTGCAACAGTTTCACCTTCATTCCACAATGCTCACATTTTTCTTATGGAATCATTATAATTTGTCGAGAGACTGAAATCTGCCAATAAATTTAGTTATGAATACATTTAGATCAAGACTCACCAAGTGCCACCTCACAAGCTCTTTTCAATTGTGTATGGTGTGCCTTCTTAATTTCCTTGTCAGCAAGGATTTTCTCTAGTGCGCGAGTCAAAAACATTTCTCTAAGCTGTTTCTTGTCTTGCATACTGAATTAAGATTCATACAATTACAAAAAGACATCTCGTACTTTCTTCGTTTTTTATGTTTTCACCAAATTGCAACACACGCCCACAAAAATATGGACACAGTTAGTAGCCATATTGATATTTGTCACGTGACTAATTGTCACATCAGATGGCAGCACTAAAATCAGAGGTCACAAATAATTCGATTCTTCGGAACGCAAACGTCAATTTTCATGTGAATGTGCAAATATGTGGTAGAACTGCAGAAAGCTTGAATCCACAACAAGATTAATAGCAAGAGGTTATTTCTCTCTAAGACTTAGTGGTGTCTGGGGTATAGGGTATTGTGGGGGTCAGGTCTGCTGATATTAGTTAAAAAGGACTCAATTGATGTGGACAACAATTTGTAGTAAAAATTCCAGAAAGCATAAACCCACAGCAAGTTTTATGGTAAGAAGGTACATTTTCAAAAGTTTGATTGTATGTTCTGGATTGTTGCCCTGCTGATTTGAGTAAAACCGACCCAATGATGTGTAAATGTTGCAATTTACAGGCAAGACTCCAGAAAGTATGAATCTACAGTTAGCTTGATGGTAGGAAGTCACATATCTAAGATTATAATGGTGTGTTTTGGGTGGTTGGAGTAGTGTGGTGTCAGGAGATTCCTCTGGTGATTTGAGTAAAAAGACCCCAATGATGTGTAAATATTACATTGAATTATAGTGAAACCCAGAAAGGCTGAATCTACAGCTAATTTGAGAGTAAGAAGTCACACATGTCAGATTGTAGTAAAACCCAGAAAGGAATTATCTACAGATAGTTTGAGAGTAAGAAGTCACATCTGTCAGATTGTGGTAGTGTCTAGAGTGTATGAGTATTGTAAGGTTAGTGGATCCTCTCCTAATTTTACTGCCAATTTATCATACACTTGTAAGCATTTATGGGATCCTGTAACCCATTTGAAAGAGAGTTGTTGCAAATACTTTGGCTGCTACATTTAATTAATTGTTGTCGATGGGGACTCTTAAATAAAAATAATGTTACTGCAAAATGCTGAGTAAATGTGTAGAGTTTAGAGCAACATACACAGTATTGCAGTTGTACTCTTCACTATGCACATGTCTAAAAACCACATTATTTGTTGGGGTGCCCTCATGAGATCTTTGTTGTTTTCATGTTTCTGGAGGTTTTCTTGATTGTAACATTTTTTACATGGAAAATCTACAACTTTTTTACTTCATCTTGCATTCTTTTACAATAAAATGATATTGGAGGACACTGAAAAGGTGAGTTTCCATGATATTTGCTGCAATCTACATATTTCATTAGCCATGTGCTGTAAAATTCAAGGTAGCCTCTTTGGGATGGTGTGATCTTTGTGTCCACCTGTCTTCTTCACTTGTGCTAATGTCATACACTGTAAAATGTTTTCCAGACCAAATTGTGAGGATGTAAGTCATGTTCTTCATCAGGTAATGGTAAAATTGCAAGAAACTATTGATTGCAAATGGGTTCACCATGTCTAATCCTGACAACCACCAAAGAGCACATGCTGGGTATAGATCTAATTCATCATTTTTTCTTTTCAGGCTAATATCAATCTGGAGATGGGAAGGGGTATGGACTTGTGTTTCAATAGATTTTCATTAACTTTTGCCAATAAAATATCACATTTTATTACGAAGAGCACAGGAATTTATGATCTTCACTGTATCAAGTAATTGTACTTAAACTACCTTAGATAGATAGATAGACCCATAGCAAAGAGTACTGTGTACTTAGTTAATATTTCTTAGGTAATTTTCCTATTCTCTGGTAATGAAGAGCACAGTTTCTTGCAATATTCATTTTAGTCATTTGTATTGAATTCTTTAATAAATATACCATAGATTCCAATGATTTTTTGTTTGTTATGTACTGAAGCAAAACTGGGAACTAGAGATGAATCTCTCTCATAAAAGAACAAGTGTATGCATGCAAGCAAGCAAGCAAGTGTGTGTGTGTGTGTGTGTGTGTGATATTCACTAGAGAGACAGTCAGAGTGATAGATACAGAGACAGAAACAGAGTAAAAGCATGATCCTCATAAACAGTACACAATTTTTCTTCTTCAAAATCACCACATTACTTCCTTCCAGCAGCACCATACACTGATAGAGAGTGTAATAGAATGATAAGAGAAAACAGCAATGTGGAGAGACAGACAGATGAAAGGTATTCCCTAATATGTTGGTGTTCTATATATCAACTGGCATTTTGGCCTCAGTGTCCTGGGACAAATATTCAAAAGGATTTTGGACTGAATGAAACAAAGGTATTTCCTAACATGTTGGTCTTCTATCTAATACTTAAATATGAGAGAAGCTGGCCAAAATGTGCAAGACATAATCTTTAATACATAATAATAGTATAATAAAATTAAAGTAATATAATAAAATGATAGTAATAAGAAATGATAGTAATATAATAAAATGATAAAACATAATACATAATCTTTCTTTGTCTATGGAATTCACATAGTTTAGTGATGACAAGAGTACTCACTGTAGCTTTGCCAATGACTCATTGGACTTTACCAAGAAATTTGAGCCCAAGTATAGATTAAAAACATATAGTCTTTTCAAGATTAAAAAGCCAATATATTTATACACATGCATAACCATTTGTTTAGTGCACAGCAAGAAGTTTGTGAGAAACTCATGTGTACACAACATGAAATGTGATTAAAGCAGTCTGTAATTAATTGTTTTTCTTGCTTGCTGTTCATTTAAGAAAATAGACAAAGATAGAGAGCTTAACAAGCCAGAAGAACTATGCACTACACAATACTTTTGAATGTGTGATCTTCACAAGGGAGACACACAGAGAGACAGAGAGGGACACACACACTAAATAAGTGAACAACAAGCCAGAACACCAAAGTATTAGAGAATATCTTTGAAAATCTGGCTTATTGTGATTTTTGTGTGTGTGAGAGAGAGAGAGAGAGAGAGAGAGAGAAAGAGAAAGAGAAAGAGAGACAGAAAGAGAGAGAGACAGACTTATATGAAAATGAAATGCACAGTGAGCTAGAAGACCAACATGGTACAGAATACTTTTGAGCAGTCATGAATGTGGTCTTCTGGCTTGTCATGCATCAGTAAAATGTGATCTTTGTGAGACATAGAGAGAGAGACAGAGACACACACAAAGAGAGAGAGAGAGAGAGAGAGTGAGAGAGAGTGAGAGACAGAGAGAAAGTGAACAGCAAGCCAAAAGACCATCATAGTATAGAATAACTTTAAACACATGAATATGGTCTTCTGGCTTGTTATGCACCAATAAATTGTAATCTTCATGAGAGAGAGAAAGAGAGACCACAGAGAGAAATGCACAGCAAGACAGAAGAGAAATGCACAGCAAGACAGAAGACTAGCATGTTATAGAGTAATTGTGACTTCTGGCTTGTTAAGCATTTGAAGAGAGAGAGAGAAATGCCCAAGAAGCCAGAAGAACAATGAAGTACAGAATACTTTTCACTGTTCTTTTCCATTTCTTCTGGCTTGTTAAGCCTTTAAAGGAAATTCCAGATCTTCTCAAGACAGAGAGATAGAGTGAAATAGAGAAATGCATGCCAGAAGATCGATTAATTATACACTACTTGAACCAGATGAGATCTTCTGGCTTGGTGCAATCTCTGCAAGAGAGAGAGATAGAGAGAGAGAGAGACCACAGAGAGAAATGCACAGCAAGCCAGAAGATTAATTAATTATTGACTGCTTTGCTTTATTTGAGATCTTTGTGAGAGCGTGAGAGAGACCACAGACACAAGGAAAATGAACAGTAAGCCAGAAGAACAATCAATTACATAGTGCTTTTAATTGAGATATTCACAGATGTTCTTCTGGTTTGTTGAGAATTAGAGACAGACAGACAGACAGAAACACACACAGAAAAGTATTCTCTCATATTTTGTTGGCTTGTTAAGCATTTTCAAACAAAGACAGAAAGAAAGAGGGAGAGTCCTTTGTGCACCAAAATGAACCCCCTCCCCCCCCTCCAAGAAGAGGAGGAGGAGCCCTTTACATGTATGTAAAGAGGTAAGTGAATTGTGATCTTTGATTGAAAATTGAAAATTGAAAATTTTTGAGCAAATGCAATGGTACTTTCTATTCCCTGGTGATGATTAATGTGGAATCCCAAAGACTGCTAGTGAAGAGTGCAACAACCTGATTGTATCTGAACATTTCCTTTGACTATTTGTGTGCCATTTTGTCGAATAACACAGGCAATGTTTAAGGTGAAGAAAGGGAATGTAACAGGGAAATTAAGCCTCTATTCAGGTAAGTTGTCAAATCCTAACCAAGAATAGTTGTGATATTCTTAGGTAAAAACAGGGAGACTCTACACTCATCACGGGTACATGTACTCTAAACTGTACTCATTGACTCAGCATTACGTTGGGCCTCAACAATAATTCAACACAATATCCCAGAAAATATGAGTTTGATACAATAGTGTTTTTTCCTGTCAGAAATCTTTATCTCACATTTTCTATTGAGTGTAGAAACAATTTATTTATAAATAATCACAGGAACGTTTTATTGTCACACTAAATCAACAACACTTGGCATCATGGTCTCTAGCCGAACTATAAAAGCGATTAATTCAGATTTTTTATTACCATTTAAGAATCCGATAATTAAAGTTAATTTAAACGAGGCATACCGCATGGGGATTTAAACAGGTCCCCGCCCATTGCTAAGCAAAACTGAGGAAATCTGTAAGTCGCCTATTTTTGGGGAGGGAGGTGGTTTTCCCACTTTTGTTCCTCAGTCCAAAACTGAAGAATTTTCAAAGTCCCATATTTTCAGGGGTGGGGGTAGGTCTTTTTCCAACTTTTATTCCTGACTCCAACACTGGTGAAACATCAAAGTTCCATATTTTTCGGAATGGGAGGTTGGTATGTGAAAATTTTATTTACCCGTAATGCATCTCAAGGTCAACTTTTCCTCTATTCAAAGTTGTCTGTTCCAAAAAACAAGAAGCCCCCCCCCCCCTTACACTATGTGTAAGCGGGAACCTGCACAAATATCACACAGTTGAAAATAACAACAAAAGTCCTTCGTTGTAGAAGGCGTCTCTTTCTTTTCGATCCAATATTTTTTATTTTAAAATAATTGTAGTTCAGTAATTCTGCAGAATTACAACAATACCATTTTAAAGGAGCTTGAAGAGAGACAATGACAGGGCATTTTATCTAAAATATTCGAGATTTCCCTAAAATAGATCATTCTGCGAGAATTGTATTGGTTCAATATACTATTGGATCAGTTGCTGAATTAAATTTTTGTTAAAAATTTTCCAAGGATTTCACAAGGTTTTGGTGAAGCAATATTGAATGTATAGTAATTTTTTATCAAATATTTGGCAAAGTTTTATTTGACCATAAAGTATAATGGCACCATAAGTGATTCCTTGCCTGCTTTTCCAGGCAATGAGTAAGATGTTGGTCATAAAAACACAGTCAACACTTACTTGTTTTACCAAGTGTGCAAGGTGCATGACATTGTCTGTTTAGGAGTCCAGTATGCCAATGTAGAGAAGTCTCGACATCTTAGCTTGAGATATTCTGCCTAAACTGGTGTCTCAATGACATTTTTGTCCAAATTTTGGCAAAGATTTGGCAATTATGGCAGTTACCATTAAGACACCAGTTTTAGGCAGAATTGTCTGAAACTAAGGTGTCATGACTTCTCTGCATTGGCAGACTAGTCTCCAAAACAGACAATGTCACGCACCTTGTACACTTGGTAAAACAAGTGTTGACTATATTTTCATGAGTAAGATCTTGCCCATTGCCTGGTAAAACAGGTAAGGGATCATTTATATTTAAATAAAACTTTGCCAAATATTTGATAACTATTTATCATATTTTCAATATTAGTTTACCAAAGCCTTGTGAAATCTTTGCCAAATCTTTGGTAAATCTTTAACAAAAATTTAATTCGACAACTGATTCAATAGTATATTGAACCAATACAATTCTGGCAGAATGATCTATTTTAGGGAAAACTCGATTGGACCCTTCCTTTTAAAATAGCTATTTAGCTCATTAAAGAGAATCTAAATTCCAAAAGTTTTTACTCAGGTTTTTTTACATAATTAAAGAACTGCTTGAGGGTCATTAGACTACCGTCTACAACCAAATCGCCAGAGAAATAAGCTGCTGCAGCATTTCTCTCCTGAGCCATAATGCTTTTCCACGTTTCGCTTGTAACAGTAATTTTGGCATCCCACTTCTGCTCAGGACCATCAACTACATCCAAAATACTGTTACGCAAATAACAAGTATAGCTTTCTTTAATGTCAGTAAAATTAAATACTAATGTCATAGTTTTACCATCCACTTCTTCAGCGTTCAAATTGGTGGCCATCATTTTTAATAAAGTTTTAGTCCTGAGGTTTTTGATACCACTGGCTCTTATCTTAGGATTGTCTGAAGTATCCACTAATTTGTGATCTTCTAATGCTATTGATAGATAGTAATTCCTTCCATTCGCACTGGTTTGTTCTGCTGCCAGAGATTTCAGAGCTCTCAAACGAACTTCTCTTGCTGCTTCATGGTCAGGATTCAACAAGAAAACATGGGATGCCAATTCCAATGCCCATTTTGCTTCACCTCTTTCCATGGCCTGTCTAGCTGCTTCTGTGATTGCCCCAACTCCACCAGCTAATTCTATCAATTTCTGTGCCCTTTCGTGAGGAGTAACTGGGGATAATTTAGCAGGATCACCATCAAACCAACCAATGTAACCTGCATAAGTTCCCTTCACTGACCATTCTACTGTTCCATATAGTTCTTGAAGATGGGGATGTTTTGCTACATGTGAAGGAAGATGTACTTTTCTGACAATTTCATCAGGACTGTAACCTCTGTTCATGTATCTGACAGTCTGATCATGAACAAATTGGATAGCATCTCTGTATGTTGTCAGAAGGTTGTAAATTTCTTCTTTTCCAGCTAATTCATGGGTGTGACTTGGAACAAGATATTGAGGCCTGAGGGCTCTTATTTTGTCAATGGAATGAGCCCATTTCATGAGATCGCGATGAGGTGTTCCCCTGATGGCATACAAATTGGGAAATGCTCTGTAGACATCATCTGCGCACAGAAATGCTTCCATACTTGGAATCCAGACACCAATTTGATCATCAGTTTCTCCTGGTATGTGGACCAACCGTACGTTAAGACCTTCAAAGAATAAGATGAATTTTGTGTTAAATTTGCACAATAAGTGACAGAAATAAGTAATGAAGTCTTAACACAGATAGACTACAGTAACCTGCGATTGTGACATCCTCTTCGTCATCGTTGAGAAAGTGATTTGGATAAAGAATACCAATCTGTACGTTATCTACTGCAAGACCCACGCCTATTCCAGCGTTTTCGCGCGACGCAAGTCTCGATCCGAACTGTCTCTTTGCTCGCATGTACCCAAGTTGACCAACAGTGAGGTAGCGGTCGAACTCGTATGTGAAGGTCTTGTGAGCCCAAACATCCGGAGGTTGGTTTGGATCTTCCATAAATGCCTGGGAAGAAGGATATACTTTTCCAAAGATAGAAGAAATTTAACAATACTAATTCATAGCACACATAATTTGTGAAATTTGAATGAATATGGAAATCAAAGGGGGTTCAGGAATTCCCATAGACCCATTTCCGCGATAACTCTGCGTAATTGAAAAAATAAAGTCTCGACGATCCCTCTAAAACTGCCAATGGAAGTCTACCTTTGCTCCGTACACATGATCGGCGTGATTATGTGTGTATATTATCGCTTTGATTGGACTTTTTGTTACTTCTCTGAAGGCGGACAAACAATTTGCTGCTGCCTGCAATGACTCCGTCACGTCAACTATAATAGCTCCGTCTGGAGCTTCAATCAGGATAGAATTGGCAATTGCGAATCCCGTCGCCATGTAGATACCGTCTCTAACCTAGAAAGAAAAACGTATTTTTATCGACCGCTTACGAAGTACGAGGGAAGGTAATGTTTTCAGTGGTGTGTGTGATTCTGTCCGAGGGGAGGTTTCAGACCAGTGGCGGATCTAAGGGGGGCGCTCCCGGCGCGCGCCCCCCCTACGGACCAAAATTTCTTTAATTTCATAGGGTTTTTCAGAAAATGTTATTAATATATTGGGTAGGCGCACCCGACTAGGGGTTGGCGCCCCCTCCTGGGAGAAGTTCTGGATCCGCCCCTGCAGACTATGAGCTACCAGCCCGTACCCCCTCCGCCGGACCATGAGCTACTTGGCTTGGGGGTCAGACCATGAGCCACCTGACCCTATTCCCTTCACTTCCCCCAGACAATGCCCTATCCCTTACACTTCCCCCAGACCATGCCATGGGGGAGGGGGGGGGTCAGACCATTTATCACATACCTATAGTTGCACTTAGGATTTCGCAATGGCCACAATTGTACAGGATTGGTTAGAACTTTATGATGTCTTCAGTAAAAGTTCTTTGTGGATCCTCAAAATTGATTAAATATCTTTGAAAGTTCATAATTTACGTCTTTCATTTGAATTTTTTTTCTCACATCGAAAGGGTGTAACAACTAGAACAAAGTAAAGTATTTGGTTTTTGGGTGGGATTGGTAATTTTCAGTCCTTTAGATACTACTCGTGTAAATACATCTAGTATGAAGTAAACATAAAAAACGAATTTCGGACGTAAATTTTTACATTCACTTTCCCCTTCAAGACTAACTGATAACTGCAAGGGATCCTGAACAAAATACTTCTGTGAAAAAGTAGCTGTGAATCCTCGTGAAACAATTCTTACAAATTAATTTTAAAAAAAGTTTCTACTTGCACTTTTTCCTGTGCTGTGAAACATTCCTACAGGGTAAACAGAAGAACAACAAATTGAAACAACTATTCCTCGCCACAAACAAGTTTGCTAACCAGTTTGTGGTGTTTAGCTTGATGTGATCTCATTGAAGTAGGGGTCCAGAAGTACTTTTGCAGATCAGAAAAGGGATGGTTCCATGTGAAAGATGTCTATATTTGTAAAGTTCTAACATGGAAAGAATGACTACACTTTTTACAAACAGCCACTATCATGACTTTTCGAAGTGACAAACAAATTTTCTGACCTGAAGGATACGTGGATGTATGTCACCTGAAAGGCCAAATGCCCTGAAGGTGGCATGCTTTCCATGTATCTTGAAGGTTTGCTTTGGCAAGACACTGGGAAAATGTAAACAAAGATATTGCATGTGTTATTATGTAAATCGCACCAAAATAAAAGTATTTTTTCCAAGAACTACTTCAAATTAAATATGGTGGCCTGAAGTGCCTCACAAAACTAATTGACTGTTGATACAGGGATGTAGCACCTTTTCATTTCTTTTCTAGATTTTGTAGAAATGAACACTCAATTCAGGTCTGAATTTGAGGTATGAAAATAATTTTTACACAACATTGGTGATCTACAACTTCAGGACATCAAGACATGAGCTCTTCAGTTTTATCCACTTCAAAAAAAATCTGAAAGGACAGGTAGGAAGTAGAAGTTCAGGATAATTTTTACGTTATTTTGAAACACAAGTTTAGATCAGTCTTCAAGTTCAACATGTCAGCCATCATGGATATCAGCCATTACCAGAAACTACAAAAGTGGCTGTCATCACTCAGAGGTTCAACATAGAGACTTGTAAAAAACCCGAACATAAGGTTTAACCAGTCACCAAAGTGAAATTCTTCACTCCTTGATATTTTATTTTTTTACAGCTGCAGTTGTGACGAGTCCTGATATAGATCTAAATCCGATAATCATCGTTTGGAAGGCTTATCAGTTTTGATCAACTTGTTCTTGACCAGTGTTACATATATTGCTCTTTTTTCTTATTAATTACATTATAATTTAATTAAACCTTTATGCTGATGTAAAGAAATCAGCAAATTATACTGATATATTTTACAGATAATTAGATCTAGTTAATCTACTGTTAATTTTGTCAACTATCCGAGAATTAAATAACTTCATCGGCATGCATTGTAATTCTTGATACCGCTGTACGTGATCAAACATGCACTATAGAACTTACTAATTGATACATGTTAACAGAAATGAGAGACAGACAAACATTTGTTCTCATTGGTCTTTGCATTCTGAATGTGCATCGTGCGGAAGGTTTGTTGCATTTAAATATACTCTGAAAAATACCTTGACAACTTTTGCTTCTTGGAATATTTTGCTGTGCTCAGCCAGGACGGGATGAACAGGAACATCTGCCAGAAGAGACTCTTTTGTTGGTGCCGATTTCCATGAAAAGAGAGAAGACAGGAAGACATAGGAGACAATGACAACCACAACTGTCACTGCTATTCTCTCCAGACTCCAACCTCCTTCTGCCATTTTCTGTTGCCTTCATAAAATAAAATATTTTACATTTAAGATTGCAGGGTTTGCTAAATTTCTTCGTGTGAGCCAAATGTAATGCCATTTATAGCTATTAATATCAGGAATTACGCCAACTGAGGTCAATAAACTGACATGGCACTTTAAACCCTGTTCTTAAAATCACATCAAACCTTCAGACAAAGGAGCTCATTTGCCAAGATAAAGAGGCAAACCACCACAAAATATTTGTTATGTTCGAAAGTAACAAATAAATAAAAACAAAACAAATAAATCCTCCTGTCTCAAGGATTGTTGTGTTTCTGCAATTCTAGTTTTTTGACGAAATCATCACTTGGTGGGATGGGCAAACCTGTATGCTGAAGTGGTGTAGCAAATCAAGTTTTTTTCTAGGAACACTTCAATAAGTTGCTTTGTAATGTCAATGTGTACTGATGTGTCCCACGAAAATTATAGAAATAGCTAGGATTGAGATTTTTCTATCTCTTTTCTTTGCGAAATGTCGACTTTATACCATATTATTAAGTAATTGTAGAGAAAATTTATTGTGAAGTCGTACTTGCGTTTCAGATCTCCAAATAAGAAAACAACCAAGTTGTAGCACGCATTTATAGGTTCAATCGAGAGTCAAGTGCGAAAAAAAGTCTGTGGTACAGAATAAGTGCATATATGAAAATGTACATTTCACCTGTAATCAAAGTGAACAGTATTTTTGTACTTTATTTGGCCTAGTTTGCAAGTACCTCGAGTAGTCATGGATATATTACCATTTTAATCCTCCTTGAAGAGTTGTAGGACACTGAAAGTGTTATATTACATGTTCCCATTTAAGATGCAAATCTACGAGCAGTCTCCGAGGCTAGTCATGGCTCATCATGAATTTTATTTATTATTTCATTGATTTTTTTTCTTGATTAGCCTGGCTTCAGTCAGCATCCTATTCCTGTACAGATTTTTAGAAATGTCGTCTTAAGAATATTTACTGGTTCGTTTAGAGTTTGCTAATTCATCTATTCTGGGAACTAAAAATACTTTCAGAATTTTATGCAAATTAGGTAATTAATTTTCCATAATCTGATTGGTTTAGGTGAGTGTATGGGAACACTGAATGAAAGTGTGAAAAATTCTTGAGCCTGAATAATGTCACTCAGCTCTGCTGTGTCACCAAATTTGACTTTCCCTCACCGAAAACCTAGATCCGCAACTGCAACCAGTTAATCAGTAGATTAATATTTAAGATTTTATCTTGAAATCAAAATGTAAACAGACAAGGCAACACAAAAAATAGTACAGTTTTGTCTTCTCTTAGTTCTTGGTATCATTATTATTTAATCTTAAACGTGGTTGTTGTGTGGTACACATAAATATTCATCAAAAACAAAAATACATGAAAAGAAGAAAAAAAAAACACGCTGCAAAGCAGGAAGAAAACATTTTCAAAGTTGATATTTACGTGGAGAAAACAAAGGCTTTCTTTGACATTTAAAATTAGAGCCCTAATATTAATTGCTGGACTCTAAAACTGTTTACTAAGGTCTCAAATTCCGGATATTAGGGAAACCATCCACCCGGTCCGTAATATTTCAAATCAATTTAACCAGAATAGAAACAAGCTTCCAAAAAGCTATCTTTTCCATGGTGGGAAATTTTTCTGTGCCTTTGGCAAGAAGACTTGAATGTATTTGAATTGTCAAAGTGATCAATTTGAATTGCTGTTTCGTGTGTTGGGCCTTTAATTTAAATAGTGAAAGATTTTTTGTGTCCATGGCCAGTGACTCCTCTTAAACTACAATGCTTCAGAGATGTTAAATAGATGAGATTATTCAGAATTTTCCGTCCAAACCGCGATTTGAAAAAAATTCTCACAGGCATCCATTATGTTATTTCAGTTGTGACAAGGAATTTATTTCTAAGAAATTCTTTTTACTCGTGACAATGAAAATTACTAAAATGATATAAAGATTATTATTGATTTGCTTATTTCGCACTTTCTTTTTGCGTTTTCATAAATTAATTTGTAACTTTGGAAAAAAAACTGAGAATGAATGCTTAACAAAGTAACATTTGGCCTTCTACTCTGGTCTTTCAATGTAATCAAAAAACTGCTTGAGGGTCATGAGACCACCATCCACAACCAAATCTCCAGACAAATAAGCTGCAGCAGGGTTCCTTTCTTGAGTTAAAATACTTCGCCAAGTTTCACTTGTCGTGGTGATTTGTATATCCCATTTCTCAGCCGAACCTTCAACCACATCTAAAATACTGTTTCGCAAATGACAAGTGTAGTTTTCATTTGTATCTGTAAAGTTGAAGACCACAGTCATTGTTATTCCTTCCACGTCTTCTGATTTCAATTGTGTGGCCATCATTTTCAGCAAAGTTTTCAATCTCATATTTTTAATGCCTTCTGCTCTTGACTGAGGAGTGCTGTGGATGTTGACAAGTTTGTAATCTTCCAAAGCCATTGTAAGATAGTAATTCCTTCCATTCACACTGGTTTGTTCTGCTGCCAGAGATTTCAGAGCTCTCAAACGAACTTCTCTTGCTGCTTCATGGTCAGGATTCAAC
>JBCAUG010066159.1:0-22946 GCA_038406175.1 Haplosyllis leylae | reverse complement strand
ATTTAAAGAAATAGTACCAGGAAAAGTGGGAGAATGCATATTTGACAGTTAAAAATGCAAGAGCTTCCAGGGCCCTATGGCGGGCCCTGGACCCCGGCCTATATTGCCATGCTTTGCTCGCCTGACTCCATTCCGCTCACCCGACTCCACTCCGCTATGTCGGCAAAATTTCGGGAAAAATTTTTTGGAACTTGAACCCTGAGCAGGATGGGTTTGACGATCCCCGTTTGCTCTCCTCACACAAAGTTCTGCCGCCGCCGAAGAAAAGTAGCTAATAAAATAGCGAAAATAACTAAAACTGGAATCCAGCCAGTATGTCTTCTGGTATGAGGCTGTAGACTTCCCAATTTACCAAAACATTCACTGTCCACGAAAGGAAGTTGTGCTACTTCAAAGCCACTTAACTTTAGTAACGAGTCTTGATGTGACTTTTCCGGATCAAAGTCAAACCAATAGTGACTTTAGTCGATGCATCAGGTGATCGGGGAGGGGGGGGGGGGTAATAATAGGTCTCCTAAATAGCCATGTGATTGTTTGCGTTTTACGTTTAAGTCCAAAGCTTATGAAATATATCACCTAATTTTTCTTCTTTTTCTGAAAAATGTAAATCGATCAAATGTGTCACGGTCATAAGGAGTCATGCAAACGTAATGGTTTTATATTCCATGTAAATTGTTCGTCATATGATAAGTATCCATTGGCCTAACTTGTGTATATCAGTGGTTTTATTTCCCATAGTATTAGTAACAATTTCTAAGAGCCTGATGCTGTTGCCCATTAAACATGAAGGAAATGACAACAGAACCTTTGCTGGAGGAGTTTTGTTATAGGTTTTCCTTTTTGGAGATCATTTGGAACATCAGTGAACATACTTCAGCATGTCTGCTAAACTGAGCATGATAGTACTGGGTTAAAAACCCCCCCCCCCCCGTCTCCGTTACATAATGGAAACATGCTACTCGGGAGGGATGGCGATGGGACAAGAGAGACATACGCAAGTGCCTGGATGTCGAGATTTAGAACCAACTTTAAATGTCAAACAGTCACAAGTATTGATTCGGCAATACCACTGGTTCTCCTTTGCAGCTTGTTGCACGGACAGCTTTGTCGGGAAGCGCTGCCCAGCTGAGTCTGAAAGAAGATACATTCTGCCTCAGTAAGCGGTCAGATTTCCCGAAAACATGATAAAGTTTTCACTCTTTTTGCGAAAATGGGTTGTTTGAAAAACATTTCAAAAGGTTCTATTCAGAGATATGCTCCACAAAAGATAAAAAGAAGATCCACATCCTAATAATTTGTATGTTGGTACTTCCAAACTGAAATAAAAATATTCACAAAAGCAACAACAATAGACATCAAATGTTTGATCTGTTTAAATTTTTGCTTTTAATTTGGCATTTGCCCACTGAAATCCGCGGGATGTTGCATTATTATCCATGACCTGGTGTAGTATCATTTACTACCACCCCCTCCTAAAAAGTGGAGTCTCCTGAACAAAATTTGGCATTTGCCCACTAAAATCCGCGGGATGATGCATTATTATCCATGACCTGGTGTAGTATCATTTACTACCACCCCCTCCTAAAAAGTGGAGTCTCCTGAATTTTATGGTCCCCTCCCTTGAATTTCTTTTACCTTAGCTTCAGAGAACTGGCTCTGATCCGAGCTACCCCAAGCACTTGAGGTTCAACTTTCGTTAGCACGGATGGACAAGTTGTGATGCAAATTTGGCAAGGATGGGGTTGCCAACTCGTGGCAACCTGGAAGTTCAGATTTAGTAAGGACAGCCCCCGCCAAAAAGGGCCGTTTTTGTTTATGCGAAAAAGTTGTCCTGGTGGGGTATGTCAATGATTGGTCATCACAATATGCCCGCCATGTTGATTTTTAAGATGCTCGGGCATGAAAAATGGGCTTGGGGTCCCAAAATGGGATTGGTTCATATCGCTATACCAGCCAGCGTAATATAGATGATAGAGGGACAATATTATTGATTTCATTGCCTCAATTCTGGTTGCATTGTGTGTCGGTTTACTTATCCTGAAACTTAGGGAATCAAGTCAGCAAGACAAACACTGATCATGTTATGGCTTGAAAACTCTTCAGATTTGTTCTGAAATACCCGTGCGCAGGTGAGGTATGTATCCTTTTCACAACAAGAAAGCCTTGCAATGGGACCCCTGGCAGGAGTAACAAAGACGTGGAGGGTTTGTCTGAGATTGTAGCAGGGTCTTCTTGCTGCTTGGTCCTTCCCACCAAATGGAAGGGAACCTCTTTCCTGCCTGGTCCTTCCCAGTGGAAGGAGGGGGCCTTCTTCCTACCCAGTCCGTCCCAGTGGAAGGATTTGGGGACTTCCTTCTTGCCTTTCTCAGTGCATCATGGGATAGGGGCCCTCCTGTGAACAGACAAACATGACAGAAAACATTACATTTTCTCACAATAATATCTTGTTCAAAACTTAAAAAGTCATAGAAGTTCGTCGTAATCGATCTGCGTAAAAGACTCGTTTCATTTCTTGGAAATTCTGTTTTCACCCAGTGATTTCACCAGATTAAGCAAATGAAGCAACTTCATTGGGTAATCATCGTGCATTAAACAGCCAATTATCTTTGCTAGGGATGAAGCATAGCCAGAAGCTAAATTTGTAGTAACGTAGAGAAGTCAGTCCGAAGAATGTAAATGATAAAAATCCTCTGCTCCTGAACATCGGTTCTCAAATGGAGGCACAATATGCTATTTTGGTTCTGCTCGTTTTTGGTTCATCACATATTGCTATTAATTTGTCATGTGAGAGTAACCTAACCCCAAGAAACGAAGGACAGTGTCACTGCAAACCAGTGTGCCTGAATAATTCATTGTGCCAAAATGTCTGGATGGAGTGCCAGAACTTAAATAAATGTCAAAGAGTCACGCATATCGATCGGATGCTGCTGCTTTTGGGATTGTTATGCTCATTTTCGTCAATTCGTCAAGTAGTGATTTTGGAGGTAAATGGAGGCAAATGCCCTCCAAAATTGGTTCTGTAATATCATGAGAAGAACCAACTGCATCGACCTTATGTGACTGTGTCCAGTATCTTGTATGAGATGATGTGAGAGTATTTTTGCAATCCTTGAGATGGAGACGTTGAATGTTGGGAGAAAGAAATCATCACATATAGTCTTATGACAGTGACATTTAGAAACTATGGAAACAAAAAGAAATGGAACAATACTGCCAACAGGAAAGGTTGTTAAACATTGATTTATTCTTGCCTCTTGTAGTATGGTTACTGATTAGAAACAACCGTTTAAATCATCAAGCTCTTGCTAATTTCTTACTTCTATCACTCTGTCTTCAATAAAAAGGGAGTGTCATCCGCTGATGTATATTAAAGGCATTTCATTCCATCAATGAGACAAGTATTCCGGTACAGCATTCACGAAAGACAAAAGAAATCCATGAAAGTGGCTTTTTCTGCAGCAGTTATTGAGTACTATGAACTGGTATTTTAGGCAATGATGCAATTTAATATGTGACATGCAAAGCAATTCCCCACTGGATTCATAAGAGAGATTGTACGAAGGAATTTTCCTCGCTCAGGTAATGAAGTTTG
Organism: Haplosyllis leylae; assembly: GCA_038406175.1. Lineage (NCBI taxonomy): Eukaryota > Metazoa > Annelida > Polychaeta > Phyllodocida > Syllidae > Haplosyllis > Haplosyllis leylae. The sequence goes on along the minus strand of JBCAUG010066159.1, from coordinate 19,354 downwards.
TCAGGCCAATAATATTACTATAAGCCGAGCCTGTGCGTGTACAAAACATGGTTGTGATTTAGTAGTATTTGGCTTTTATAATCGAGAGAATTTCGTGGTGTGGAATATTTGACTGACGTAGTACCAACTAAGTTCAGTATTGAATTGACCTGTTATATCCAGGTTCAACTTCCGTGACCTGTTCAGGCCAAGGTACGCTGTAATTATTCTGATTAATGTTCATAAAGTATTCATGATTGCATCAGTGTTTCAATAATGAACTTCCTGTCACAAAATGAATTGCTGATTGATGAAAATATGTTTCGAAACTTTGGAGGGAAAGGCAAACCAGACGGATCGGCAACATTTAAATCAATAACATGGCACGGCTGAACTCAACAAGTTTACAAAAGATTAGTGACATGAACATTTTTTTTTAAATACTGGATTGGGAATTTTAGTCTTTGCAGACTAAATTTGGAAACTTTTATCGGGACACATAAACCTGCAATCGTTGTAGCCCTTCTCATTTTCTTCATCACCAAATGTGAATTTTCCTCTGGAGTGTATGGGGCACATTTCTGAATTATTGACATGTTTATTAATCTTAACTTTGAATTCATGAATCCATTTGATCTAAAAATTGTCTTTTTCTTCTTGTAGGTGTCACATGTTTTCAGGGTTTCTTCAGCTTCCCTGATGTGCAAGCCATATTGAAACATTTCTGTGTTTACCATATATGTGCTCCAGGGCAACAGGAAGGCGCTTTACCATTACCACAAGGGTGAGTTGCCATTTCATTTATAGTAGACCTCTAATATAACGGACTTGAACCGCATTGCAAGACTGAACCATACCATTTTTCAACATGAACCGAATAAGAGGATTAGTTTGGAGCCCGGCGAATTGGTAAAGTACCGGTGTATTTGAAATACAGCATGGAATTAACGAGCAGTTTATATTTGATTTACATCAATGTCATTTGGACATGGAGTAATGCTCATAATTAAATTCCAGATAATATTTGACTTTTCTCTGTGGGGGGGGGGGGTGTTGCATCCCCCGTAGATTGACAAAATAACTATTTCATACTGAACCATATTCATAAGAACTTATCGCAACTTAACTATTGAATACAAACAAAACGAGTTTTTGTCTTTGTTGGATTTGTAACAGCCTAAAAAAGGAGAAAGTACGAGCGCTGACTGAAATAGCAATTAACGACAGAAGTTATTGGCTTCGCGAATAATTAATATTTTTGAATGACTTTCCGATCTTTACATCCAACCAATAAAAAAATAACTATTACGAAATAATTACATTTATAATTTCACATAATGAAAAGAACTTTTCGTTGTTTTTCAATGTCAATATAAAAAGAATGAGCACAGATCTTTCCATAAGGTATTCATAAATGTAAAAGAAAATGAATGTAAGATGGAACTTAATTTAATGCTTTCATTATGAATTATTTAATTACGTAAATGAAAAGGAGTATCTTCAGATTTGCGTGCAAGGATGTTTTTTTTCATAATCTGTGTGGTGAAAGTTTGTGGTTGGCCAAATCAGGTGGTTACTTTGGTAATATTGTTTTTTCATTGTTTTCACAATAGTCCATAATACTGGACAAAACTTTCACTGACAAATTTGTATTGGACATTGTCTTTTCATAAACTGCTGACATTATTACTGATATAAGACCAGCTAATACTGGGAATAGTAATTACGTTAGTTGTTCTATTGTTGGACAATTATAGAACTTTGAAATTGCCTGATGACGTTTCCACCTGAAGGGCGTAGTTTCAGACGTTGCGCCGTATTGCTTAATGTTCGACATTGTCATCATATTCTGTCAAAACACTTTTTCTCACTAAGTTAGTTTAAGCTTTGTTAAATTGGATGGCACAATAAATGAAATGTTTTTTTAAACTTTTTTAAAATTATGTACACTATTATTATTTCTGTAAAAATTACCTGTTGTTGAGCATTGTTTTTGTGCATGTCCATGGTTCGTTTTGATTATGGTACCCAAAGATTTCTTAAAATTGACGACTTGGATCAATTTCTGTGGAAATGCTTGTAAGGGGTGTTTAATAACACACTTATTTAAACTTTGTTAAGTACTGAATTACATCTGTGGGCATCATTCTATTTTTATCTTTTAAACTCGAAGTCTCTGGTAGCCGTTCCCTTGTTAGTAGAATCTGCAGCATAGTTGAGATTACAGTTCTTGAACACACGAAAAACCATATTAGTCTTTTTCTAGTTCCTTACCTCTCACAATTTCTCATCTGCATACAAGATCTGACATTACTATGTGAGATAATGTATTAAGCGATTTCATATATCATTAAATGCCAACATCATATGAACAGCTCCAATTTGAGTCGATCTGAATCTGAGAAGCTGCTGACAGAAGTAGGAAAAGACGGAAAGAAACCACATAAAAAGGAGAACAAACTGCACGCTCTTGGCAAACGTGCAAGGTACTGAAGGAAGTGTTTCAAAAAGCATGAAATGTCTGCATATGTGCTCCTATTGTAAATCTGAACTTGGCAGTTTAGAATTTTCAAACTACATTGTAACGTCACCGTGGTCAGGTGCGAGTGTGTATATATTTTAGAAAACCTTTTTATTGTAGAGAACTATATTTCAGACAATGAGTCAGGTTCTTTTTTCAAGTATTGAGAAATTTAAAGAAAATATGTCTTGACTCGCCGCCTAAAATAGAGTTCAATTAATTTGTTTGAAACGATTTTCGTTTGTTGCTGTACAAATTTAGAAGGTCTCGTTTTCCAGTTTTGATGAAGACTTCGTGTGTGTACTTTTAGAAATAAAATAAATAACTTGCTTTCATTTCATGAAAACATTTAATTAAAAAGAAACTTGACTTGCATTGAGAACAGCACTCGTTTTAATTTCCGTTGGGTAAATTTGTTTTTTTTTTCAATGATATGTTCTTGTATTAGTGTAATTTCATTTGCTTTGTTTTTTAAACTCAGAAGACCTCGTTATTCGGTGTAAACATGTGTAGTTTAGGTGCATTGAAACTCTCTTTTGAATTGCAACGATTGCCAATGAAATTTATTTTTAAGTTTTACGTGATGCTATTCCAAATAAGTGTTGTAAGTGAAATCTTGTTGTGAATATCTTTCTGAATTATTGTCAGCAAGTACGGAAGCCTACAGATAGAAATCAGTGTAGAATTGTTTGTTGTACTTTTACCGTAAATATATTGATAACCTGAGTAAAAGTTTAGTGACTCGATTGTAATTGAAACGAATATGCATTTTCTGTGTAATTAATGATATTTTTCCCAACGAGAAAAGATGTAACAGGTTTCAAAGCGATGGGGTTTAGAAGAATGGTTGATCACTAACTGCATGCAAAGTACTAATAATTTTTGTCTGCTTTTTTTTTACTCATATACAGTATTGCTTTTACCGGTGATGCATCAGCTCTAAACAAGTAAGTTTGTACATTTCCCTTCTCGGAAATAAATCATAATGAAATTAGATAATTGATATTTATTAGAGGAAAAAGATAAAAAACTAGATGGATAATACCCTGTTTATTTGAGTTTCATCAAAATAACACTCACGTTTCAGATATCAATATCCATCTATGGAAAATTTGGCAGAACAGCTCCTTCCAGTTTTGCAGCATTATGGGTAAGAACCTGGCGACCATCAGCTTGTCTGTTCATATGAAGTCATTTATAACAGATTGCAATTACATCGATTGCAAAACCACAAAGCATCAAAATATTTCTTCTATTTGCTTCCACATTCACTTTTCAGTTTGAGTACAGTGATAGGTTTTGCTGTTGGAACTGGTGCTAACATTCTTTCCAGATTTGCAGTGAGTATTTAAATTGAGGTTATGAGCACAGTTAAAATATATAAACGGTGTATTTCCATTCGACCTGGAAAAGTATTGGGCTGCAGTGGACAATGGATCCATTGTATTTTATCCCTTGTAAGTACATGGAAAGTTCCGCTGGCAACATATGGCTTCCCACTGTTACTTCCATACTTAGGTGAACGGATTCAGATCCATGCACACTGATCCATCGCACGCTATATCCCTTCTGTGTTCTTCAGCTCAGCGTGAACGAACCTGTAATCGTTTGTTTCAAGGTGCAAAATAGATTTAGGAGAAATTACAGTCATGGTGATTGTTTCTATGATAGAAATGGCCGCATTTTACCTTATGAATTAGAAAAGTTCACTGACCATTTATCTCTCAGGGCTGGGTGTTTAATTTTATGGAAGTCCGAGGACATCTCCCGAAATGGCACTTTAAATGGGAAATCCCAGCGGCTGTCCCTCCAGCCTGCTAATACTAATTGTGATCCATTCCGAAGGAATATAGGAGTCCGCGGGGATATGTGTGGGAACAAGAGAATGGCTCTGACCTTAATGATACAGTTAGCAAATGTCCACTCCTCTCATGACCTGAACAGGATCAGTCATACACTGAAGTTCTATGACAAAAACGTTAAAAGCATCTCTGTGTTCCCATAGTAATTAAAATGTTTAAAACATATTTTTATAATTATAAATTTGATTAGTAATTATTGCATGTGTGATGGTCCAATCATTTAAAATGCTGAAAATTTGTCAGGCAAACTTGGGATTTTTCTCTCAATTCTTCGTTAGCAATTGGTAGTCCTTTGTAGTCACTTTGTTAGGTTATTTGTATCCTTACTTTGGACTAGGAATGGTGCCATTCTTGGGCTTTCAAAATAAATCAGTGCAGTTCCAGAATAAGCGTCCTTGCTGCTCTGGGGTTTACATTCCATTAGACCTTTTTTATCAAACAAGTTATGGATTTTCTGGTCATGAGGGTCTATCTACATCAGACGAAAATGTTTTGGACTGAAATTGGAAAAGAACCAGCCCGTGGCAAAAAAATTGAGTCTTTTTAATTCTTGTTGAGATTGCATTGCTAATTAATGAAATAAACTTTGAACTGGAGTAAAACTAATATTATTCATCGGAACACTGTCCAGTGTCAACAGCCGAGAAATGAGTAAAAAGAGAATGTCTCACAGAAAAAATATAGAAAAGTATCCGGATTTTGTTTCAGTATCAGTTGTATTAACTCATATGGTTGTAAAGTTAAATTCTCTAAAAGAAATGACGGGTTCTCTCTAACAAATGCATTTTAAGAGAAGTCGATAGATATTGATTTTACGAAATATGAGACACTTCAAGACATGCAATGATTTTGATTTATGTGCCAAAAATAAAAAGAAAGGGAAATACTGTGTTAAAGGCTCCAAATATTCCATCAAGTTGATCGAATATTATAACCTAATTCTGTACAAAGCAAAGCTGAAGCTAATCCGTGGTACTTTCGTGACTTTCCATATTTGGCAGAAAAACTGAGAGAAAATTGCGTTGACATGAAACTTGTGATACAATTACAAGGTTATCCCTCTTGTAGTTCTCGCTTAATTTATGTTTTTGCCAATTGTTATTACCGACCGCGTACGTAATACGAGGGAAGGTTATGTTTTCACAGGTGTGTGTCCGTTCTCGGGGGGGGGGGGGGCTGGGATGGGCTACGCCGCGGTTGGTATGCCTCTTGCGTTCACGCAGGAAGACTCTCTTGTCTAAAAATGTCTTTTGAGGTTCATTTCCCATATATCAATGACAGTAAACTGAATTTTGGTTTTAATTTCAGCTACAACATCCAGACAAAGTAGAAGCTCTAGTTTTAGTTAATGCGAATGCTTCGAAAGCAGGATGGACGGAATGGGGATACCAAAAGGTAACACTTCGGATTTCATTTAGGCCTACTAATTCAACAAAGGACCTGAATAAAGATTCGGAAAATGTACAGAGCCCGCCCGTTAAAATTATACATTATCAAATTTTTGCTATTGAGTTTCGCGTTTCATTGAATAAGACACAAAAAAGATGATGTTCACATTTTTTTCATTTTCTTCAAACCTCTGTGAGCACCTGAGTAAAAGTTCAGATTTCAAAATTATCACATGACAAAAAGAAAAGTCTTATTTAACTTCGGTATTTAAGTGTTCTGTGCAGCAGATTGATTTTATTGATAGTTGAGCGCAATGCGAGGTTATGGCTGATCAATCTTGCTGTCACTTCAGGCAGGAAGGTTTCTACAGATACCAACCAAAAATATTGAAGTATAAATTTTTAATGGTTATTTTGACGTCCACATTGCATGATTCCTAGCTATCGAGGTAGAAGCATATTGATACTGTCATCAAATGTATATTTTTCAAAGCCAGGTGCGATTGGACTTTGATGTGTGCGCTTTGTTGGCATAATGTAGTCGTGTAATTTGATACCCTACGTTCCCAAAATAAAGTAGAAGGATGAAACCTTTAAATAGAAACTAAAAGTCGTTATATTAGTCGAATATTTGTTACTACTTGACACTAACACGCTGGCTGTAATGTGCTATTTTCAGCTAAATTCTTGGCACTTGAGAGGAGGCACAATGTCAACTTCCGTTGAAGATTATTTGTTGTGGCATTGGTTCGGCAATGTAAGTCCTCATTTTGGTTCTGTTATGTTGCGCCTTTTAACTTAACCATTTAATTTTTCAACGAAAGTTGCGAAAACTGGCAATGTTTTTGCGTCATTGCCAAAATATCCCGTTCCTTATTTAGGTTTGTAAAAGCCAATTGAAAAATTTGTATCCTGTCATTTAGAAAAAATGTTAAACAATATCTTCTTGGACCTGGTTCTTTTACCATAAAAGTTCTACAATTTTAATTTCAAGAAAATGAGCAATCACGACCTGGTGACTGTCTACACGGACCACATCAAATCAATCAACCCTCAGAATTTGGCACATTTTATTGAATCTTATATAAAGTAAGTACAGGCTTCTTCTAACTGACATACAAAATGTGCATTCATGTTTTTTTGGCTCCTTTGAAATAGTCAGCTGCTTACAGCCCGAATTACTTGTGATGTTATGTTAATATTGATTTTTCAGACGGTCAGATCTGGCTATCGTTAGGGAAACCAATCCAGCTAAAAAGGAAAGTGCAAAAATGATCAGGTGAGATGAATATGAGTCATATTCACTCGATATGTTTGATTTATTTTAATGGTACGTGGTATCTTTTAAAAAGCGAATAAAAATCTGAAATCTAAATTTCTATTTTAATAGATGTCCTGTGATGTTAGTTGCCGGTGATCATTCCCCGCATCTTGGTGAAACAGTAGCAATGAACAGTCGTATGGACCCCGCCACCTGTAACTTTGTCAAAGTAAGTTATATCTGAAGACTTTTACGCCATTTAGCTGACGAATTACTTTTTATTTCGCAAGTTTCTGTTTTTCTACAATTGAACCTTTTCCTACATACTGTGACATGTGAAAATGCGGCATGTATTGTCATGCAGATACAGAGGGGGTAAAATATATGTTCAAAAATATACTCTGACAGATAGGACATCAGAACCTTGTAATGTTGCACAATTTATTTTTACAGTTCCAGTGTGGTGGTATGATATTAGAAGAGGTACCAGACAAAATGGCAGAGGCATTGAGATTATTCCTGCAGGGTCAAGGCTACGGTACGGTATTTGTTTCATTGTAGTGAAGTGAAACCAAGATATTTCAGTGTGCTCCTGGAAATTTATTCCAGCTTTGATGAATTAAAAGAAAAGAAATCAATTTCTCAAATATGAATTTGTCATTTCGAACCATTATGGATAAATATCTTCATCTGTGTATATGGGTGATCTGAATTTACTCTGATCTCTTCCTATAGTTCCATCATTAAGTCAAGCAAAAATGACACAAGTTCGAACTGCAGCCAAGAAAAGTCAAGGTGCTATCAACGGAACAGGAGGCAATCCTCAAGGACAACAAGAGCAAAAACCAAATCAAGAACAACCTGCAAAATGTTAAATATTGTGCCAATATTGAACTTCATCATCTGAAACTGACCGAGCTTGTATCATAAACACCGTGATCAAGAAAACGCTAAATTTGAGGTGTTACAGAATTTTCGCTGTTACAGTGGACGGACATGCTGCAGTTGTTTTGTTCAGGGTGTAAAGAATGATGTGCACTGCTATTTTTCTGGAAGTATTCGAACCGTTTCTGAATGTTCAAAGGTGATAAACATGAAACAAATTTCTGTTTTGTGAAGTGTAGTGGCGGAAGAATATAACATTGACATTCACTGAATAATTAACACATTTGATCGACAGAAATAACCCAGAGATGAAAAACCTGTTTCCATTTGTTGGTGACCTGGTGAATTCAGTTCACTACGTATGAGAGCGCCAGATTTCAAGCATTCTGGGACTGGGCCGCAAAATCCTACAGTGGTCGCTTCAAAGCATAATTTTTTTATCCTGAGAAAAAATGGATATGATTTCAATTAAACGAAAATAGCATTGCATTATTCAAGATTTGCAGGCAGTCCAATTTTAAAAAGTTTACCATTGGCGGATCTAGGGGTATCCAGGGACGCCCCATCGGCCCACAATTTCTCCCCCCAGGAAATCCTGGATCCGTCACTGGTTACATTTGTGTACACCAGGTTACGAAAACGCTAATATTGGTGGTTGAAATTAACAATGTCTCTCTCTCTGTTATGCTGCTTGTTTTACTTCAGTTACAGTCAAATTTGTTGCTTCAGCTTTTTAAGGTTTGAATACTAACCAAATGAAGAGTCCAAGTGATCAACAGTTACAATAAGATTACCTGTACTGTTGCTGATGAACAATTTACGTGGCGTTAAATAATTGAAGAACCCCACTTCAGAAAACAATGGTTGTGCTGCCATAATTTCTACACTTTCATATCCAAGGTTTTGTTCTCATTGGGACAAAGTTAGTATTGAGGGAAATCCTACAGACCTAATTTTATAATGTAAGCAATTCTGTAATATGAGCAACGTCCGTCAAAGAAATTACAACCATATTATACATATGCAAAAAGCATTGATGATGAGAATGCGTTATCTTCAAACCAATTTTGACTTTTACAAATGTAAGTGATGTTGTTAGCTAGGTTGCTTTCCTTACACTAGCCTGTCGGGCGTAATTGTATATATTTATATTATATATCGTTTGTACATTTCTGTATTAGAATGAGTTTTGCATTATGGAACAATTTGATTCTGAATTATTTTTATATATAGAGTTCTTACTGGTATAATTTATTGCAGTCATTCCCAGAATACATGTAGTTGTTATCAGTATTAAAGCTGAATTTTGTTTTATTTATATCACGGATGCATCATGTACAGTTATGAAGTATTCAGTAAATTTAGTCATTTTGTATTTCGCATCACTAACCTGTCTATGACAAAAATGCACTGTCTGGTCCCTGGATACATTGGGAATCCACCAGATTGAAGCCAAACCGAAAGTACACGCAGGGATTTTTAGAAACGAATGATTGGTACGGTAAACGCTTGAAGTACCAAATCGCACATAATATCGTTTGACGTTTGTAAATGATCCTGTTATGTTCTCTCAAATATTTTTTTGTTAACGAAAGGTTCATCAATCTGCCAATGTTACCTGTTAAATTATAAATGTAAATATGTAATATAGTTCCTTTGTTTATGTCAGTGATTCTGAAGAGCAAGGACTTTCTTGCTGCAATGTAAATACCATTTATAGTCAACAGCGTTTGTACACCGATGAAGCATGCCATGCTAGAATGTCATTCCACACAATTTTTCTCAGTTCGGTACTTGTAACAGATGAAAAGTGTTCATTTAATTTTCTTTTGTGGCCGAACTGGAACGGGTTGTCTTATTTATATCTTCAATTTTCTTGCGTGGTCGCATTGAAATGGGCTGTCTCTTTTTTGGAGAAATTACTTCTGAGTACAGCCGAAACAGATTTATTCGTTAATAGTCTTTTATAACATCGTATACAATCGATGGGTATTGCTCTCTTCGAAAAAGTATTCTACTGTTTACGGCAATAAGTTAACGTTTCTTGTGCACGTGAGATACCAGGATTAGTGCTTACTAGAATTATAATCACTGTTACAAAACTACAAAAAGTGATTGAAGTTCATTGAATTGTCTCATAATACAATTGCATTTTGGAATAAAGAAATATGGTTTGAGAATTTGTCATGAAAGTTAATTCGTAGAAATGCTTACGCGTGTAAGCCGTTCCAAAGAGCTCTAGTGGATAGACCAAATTAAACAAGCGATGAATGAATTCGTTGTAGAAGTTTTTTGTACAGTTTAATATTACTTTCTACTTATAGATGTGTGAAATATTGTAAAATTACCTTCGTGCAAATAGAAAAAAAATCTACTTCACTATCGATCCCCAGTCAAAGTGTAACTTTTGACAACTTTTTGATAGTATGTTTAGTTAATTTACCTCGAAGCAATTATTACGTCAGATGGAACTGAATTACTGCTATGACAGATTTATCCTGTTAATATAATTACTACAAATTAATATGTTGACATTACATGTTTGTTGATGTGAAGAAGTAAAAACGCATTTCGTGAACGACTTTAGTTATTTCTATATTCATTAAGAAAGTCTTGCTCACAAGTAATGTTAACGTCAAAGTGTAACATTGTGTCAATGGTGATGCAAACACAGAGAATGGGTTATGAACCTTTTCTTGATGTTTGACGCAAACACAAATGCTAAAGGTCTGTATACACGTAACGACACCGTCGTAGACCCCGTTCCCGTCACCGTCAAGTTTTATAATTGTGCCAATGGTGACGGGCCGTCTGATGGGCGGAATGGGTCTGGAACCCATTCTGCCCGTCAGACAGCCCGTCGCTATTAACACAATGTTAACGTGACGGGAACGGGGTCGGTGACGGTGTCGTTATGTGTAAACAGCCCTTAATGCTAACATACATTCAGGTTCAAGTCCAAGGTCCCGGAGGGAGAATGCCAAGGTACTGGTCTGGTCAAGGTGGACCAACCTGTCCCCCCCCCCCCCAACGTAGGTGGAATATGGTTGAGGGCCCATGGTGGGGGGGAGATCAGGTCCCAGTTCAGGGACTCGTCATATCAATGGACTGACCCCCTCCTCGACAGGGGGATGTGGTCGGTATTGCCTTGTAATGTTAACGGGAGGCTGCCTTATGGGTAACATATGATTAACAGTACCAAATCGCACATTCCCCAACACATTTTCAACGACTTTACATTTTCGCGGGTGTTAAATCAATTGGGGGTAAATAAAAGAAATGTCTTTTCAGCGGATACAGGGGGCGGCCATCTAATTTGCCACACAACTAGGGCCCAAAAAATAAGGTTTTGTTGAAGGTCAGAAATTTCTGACTTAAAGGGAGCGGGAAACATGCCACATTAAAATTTACGTAAGAGGGCAGCACTAGTAAAAGACCCTTGAGCCAATGCCAAAATTTGATATCGATTTTGGGTAGTTTGTTGACAAATGGCTGCCACTCAAACAACATTTTAGCAGTTGATGCATACTGATTTTTGTAGATTGAGCCGTATTGCTGATTTCTGATGTTATAACATGTAAAAACCATAATAGTTCGAGAACTAGAGTAGAGCAATATTTTATTTAATCTATAGGAGACTTCAATCTAACCCATCGGTCTTTACAACACAAGGTCTGTAGCACAGAAAAATTAGATCTAGACTTTCAGACAACAACATCGGTCTCGGTATCATTCTTGGTGTCGTCCAGTGTGAACAGACAATTATGAAGACTTGTTCACACATACCGACAACGAGCCCGTCACCGATATTGGACTCGATACGTTTTAACATTGTATCAATGGTGACAGTGACTTTGATGGCCAGAATGGGTCTGGAACCCAATTAGACCAAATTTCAATCCGAATTAGATGCGTGTGTACACCTTCATTGGTTGCCATAATGGTTACGGGCTCATTGTCGTTACGTGTGAACAAACTTTGACACTGTGTATAATGCAGCAAAACAGTTGCCTAATGATAAGTTAATGGTTTTAACGCTTATTTTCAGAACATAATGGCCGACGGTTTGGAGGGAGAAGAGCTCGTCTGTGCAATAAAGCAGATACTTATCAGCTTTCGCCCGCATCTACGTAAATATGGATCTGTAGAGTTGGCGGAAGATAGCTTACGCAGGATGGAAGAATTAGACGAAAATTTTCACAGGTGTGTGTTTACTAGACCTGGATTTTTCCTAAGTAGCCCCTCATTTGTAAGCACACTGGGTTCCACTCAGAACGAGCAAATATATGTAAAGAAAAACTTCTGCTCGTTATAGGAGACGCTGGTACTATCCGAGCTTTTTAACATTCCTGTCAATGATTTTGATGCAAAGGAATTTGCTCGCTGTAAGTGAGTACTCGTTGTGACCGAACTCGTTGTAAGCAGGACCCAGTGTGTGTAAAAACGCTGGACTTCAGAGAAATCGTAGAGATGCCATTGCATTTAGTTGAGCATTCAGTTTAAATTTTGTCTTCCTTTTGGTCAATCCATTCCGCAAGTCATCGGTCACTGAAATTGAAAACAAAGAATAGTTTGCTACAATAACAAGAAAGTCCTCCTGAGTGAACCGAGAGGCATACCGCCCGCCGCGTAGCAAGTGCTTGCCCTATTGTCCTATCCTGGGGGGGTACCCCACCCTAGCTGAGGGGTACTCCCCCCACCCCCGTCCTGACCTGACCAGGGCTAGGGTACCCCCTGGAAAGGACATGGGACCAGTGGAAGTATTATGGTACCCCCCCCAGAAAGGACATGGGACCAGTGGAAGTATTATGGGATGGAGATGGGGTACCCCCACCCTGTTAACAGACAGACGCATGTGAAAACAACCTCCCGTCGTACTACGTACGCGGGCGGTTATAATAATACAGCAATAATACACATACCAAAACTTTATTGGGCTAATATTTCTATATCATCCAATCTGTGGAATCTGCAGCTTAACTGGCACTTTTTCTTACAGATATGACTTGGTGAAGTCACTCAGAGGAAGAATTAACGACTCCATTGGAAATTTGATTATTGAGGAGGTGGAAAAATTAACGCTTGATCCACACGAGAATATGGAAGTGCAAGAGTCAGTCATCGAAAAAGTCACCGACAAAGTACTTAATTCCCCTGAGTAAGTGCATGATCTCCGATGAATAACCATAGTTAATACCATAGTTTCTTGCTAGTACAGGAATTACAGTTTAATTCTTTACTTGTAATGGCAATTCTCTTTCATTTCATTTAAAGGTACCGGAATTTCATGAAAGTATTGAAGAAAAATGTAACTGAAGCTTGTGATTATTTGGACAAAAATTTTGAAAGTGAGTTTGAAACTTGCAATCGACAGAATCCACATACAGCAAACATGTGTCAGCAAAGCAGCGAAATTCTTTTTAGTGATGGAGAGTCTTCATTCGGTGAAAGTTCTCTCAATCAGGTAATTTACATTTGAGTATCTTCAGTTATTACAGTTAATTAAGATTCTATGTTAAGGCCTCAGAGGAGGTTTCTCAAAATGAACGTCAGCTCTTCATGAGAACTCTAAATATCATTTGCAGAGTACTTTTATGTTCATGAATCCTGAGCAAATGCACCGTGTCGGAGAATCAATTCAAAAGAAGAATTCGGAAAAGGTCAGCGTATTTCATCATTTGCTTTCTTACACCAAACATGGAAAGGTCAAATTTTGAAAATCTCTTTTTCCTCACATTACGAATTATAAGTTATTTATTGTAGGCTCGACTAGAAGCATTGGCTGTCCTTATTCAAACTCCATCCTTCGATCCACAAAGTTGTGATTCGTGGCCAGCAATTCGTCAGGGTTTACTTGATGCACTGAATGATCCAGAGGAAAAGATTTGGGTATTTATAACACATTATAGTACTTAGTAACTGTTAGAAAATAAATATGGCCAGAGAAATAAATTAATTTATATCTGGGACAAAACATTTGGCTCTCTATTTTAGAAACTAGGTCTGAGGTTTATTGCAAGAAATTTCTCTGCAAATAATCCGGGAACAAGAGAAATGTACACAACTCTGGGTGAGTGACAATTGAATTGATTGTTCAGCTTTGCAGTTTGTCCCTTGATTTTGCTTTTACAACATGTACCAAGAAAGACATTACTTAATTTACTCTTTTCTTCCCCCCAAAAATTAGGTGAATTTTTGACAATGCAATTTAACATCTCAAACAAAAGCAACATACCAAAGGTCAAAAATGGACTCGATTGTAGGAAGCCTGACACTATTCGCTTGTGTAAAGCAGTGAGTAAACATTTATCTGATTCGCTACCAATATTAACATCCAGTGGTTTTTTTTTTCTTGAAAGGAACCTTCATTTGCTCTTTCTTTAAAAATATTTTATTTGAGAAATAATGTAACAATTAGGGCATATTTTGTATTCCTATCATATCACGCCGTAACATTCACATTATTTTCAGTTTCGACTCATGAATGAATTTCAGCAACAGGTACCGCAATATTGGATAAGGTTTCCTGACAGGTAAAACTTTACAGAATATAGGTTGGTCAGTTAGCACAATGTTCTAAGTAAGAAACTGGAAGATTTTAGAATGGAGTACTGTGAGTGTTATGGTATTGGTATTCAGGAAATTACAGATAATAAATTTCCCAAATTCACTAGACCAAGAATGTATTTTTACACTTGTGTTTGAATACAGATTTCTGGAGGAAGTTCTGGACACAACATTGTCCTTGCTTGCAATACACTACAGTACAGTGGTTGGTGCTCCTGCGCACATGACACCGATCCATTATCTTGCTCTTGTAGATACAAAGGCATACTGGTTTAAAAAGTGGATGGTTCGTATCTCTGACAATAAGTTCAGTGAAATCGTTGTAGTTGCAATGGGTCGATTTTACGTGTATTCTCATTATATTTACAAATTTTAATAGCTCATCCTCATGTTATTGAGGACGTATAAACACACAGGCGGTTCAAATTTTATATAGTAGATATCACAATCAATTTTAGCATGGAAATTACAGCAGAGGGCCATTGTTGAGAATGCTGCCAAAGTACAAGAAAATAGTAGAAAATGCTGTTCGAGTTTGTCTGGAGATATCTGCAGCTCGAAAAGTTCCGTTTGACCTTCTAAGTGATGTGTCAGAAACTTTATCTAAAGATTCTAGTGAGTAAAAAAAACTTCTTTCGGCCTTTCTGGTTTATTCGGATTGTATTTCACAATTGGTTGATATCCGTTGGTGGTATCGAGAAAACAATTTAATATATTTCCAAACATATATCTTCTGAGTCTAAGGCGTCGTGGTATTCATATATTTTAGGTGAAGGCAGAAGAAGTACTTACACAGGAGCAGAATTAGAGTACATATATTTTGTGCACTCTCTTTATCTCCTGTCTAGACTGTTGTACTTTGAGAGAGGCAGGGAATTCTTCCCACTCAAACTCAAAGACAGAGACGGTATGTGAAGTATCTAGTTGGATTCCAATGATTTGTTCTTTTGAGACTCATAATTAAGTAAACAAGGTGTATACTGCAAAAATGTAGTTTAAATTATCTTTTCCGAAAGTTTCAGCTGTACAGTTAACGTGTATTCAGTACAGCAGGATTTGCAAATTTTAGGTCCTGTTCAACTGACGAAATTGATAGTATCGTTTGTGCAAATGTTAACTGAGCCAAATTCCAGTCCATATCACAAATCACCGGCACGTGAGTATCAGCCAGATAATCAAAATAGGTTTAACGAAGTGTTAATGATTAATCTGATTAATCTTCGAATTTAACGAAGTGTTAATGATTAATCTGATTAATCTTCGAATTTAACTTAAGATCCCGATCCACTCAACTTAACGCCAAACATCCTCGCTCATTACCATTTGAGGAATCTGTGACCAAGCAAGCAGACAAAGGGATCCACCCTTCTTTGAAACCCAGACCATATGTCTCCAGAAACCCAAATTAGAGTATTAGTAGCCCCACAAAAGGTCCAATCTTTTAATGAAAAACTCTTTATTTCCAGTTTACTATGATATGGGTCTAATGGTAACTGATGTGTTAAAGAAACTCTGCGCTTCTGAGACATCATGTCAGAAATTGATTTGTCAGGATGACGTTACAAACGCACTCCTATCCCCTATTATTCATTGGCTGTACAAATCTGTAAGTTTCATCTAAATTGAGCACAATGCAAAATAAATTTCGGGAGATCTGATTTACTCGATGTCAAGCGAAAAAAAAACCTTGTGGTTTTTTCATTGTTAGCAATGCCTTATGTGTTAACTTCTCGAGAAATGCCTAAAGGTCAGAACTTTTCCTGTCTTTAGGACTCTGGTAGCACACATGTCAGTGAGCACACGTTACTACAAGTAGCCGATATCCTGTCAGTGATAGCATCAAGTTGTCACGGCAGACAACACATACTTTATGGTGAATCTGGAGAAAAGTTTAGCAGATCTAAGTAAGAAATTAAATTTTTGTGTGAACTCAGACAATAACTAAGAATTATCAAATTATATTTTCGTCATCATATCTTCATAGTAGCAACAGTACATCGCAGTATAACATCCTTTTGCAGATCATCAACTGCTCATGTGCTTGCAGAATTCTCACGAAAAGCACTGAGTGAAAAACTTCCTAATGATTTGGCAACACCTCCGTCCAAAGCTGTGATAGGCAACTTTAGTTACATTTGTCGACAGTTGTATTCAACCTGTGAAGGTCTTCTAGTCATGAACCATTACGATCTCCACTCGTCGATAGCCGCTGCATGGAGACAGGTATGCCCAGAATTATGTGTATTTTTTTTTCACACAACCTGGTTCTGACTCCATTTCCCATGACGCCATGAGATCAGTCGATCGGTGCTGATTGAGTACAGAAACCATTCAACACCAATACTGATCCCATCCTATTGACACCCCTGGTATTCAAGTGGTTTTGCTGACTACTTCCCCTTGCATTCTTGCAAACAAACAGTTTTAGTTTTCCACAAACATCGGAATGACTGTGTAGACGATTATATTTATACATGTCCCATACTTGCTCATCAAGCCAGATTAGTGCATGCAGTAGATATTAACATGATATCGTGCAAAGTCATTTCTAATAATTAAAAATGTTAGTGAATGACAGGGAAGGGCAACTAGCCAGTAAAGATGTTCGAATACAAGGGTGATTTACATCAATTGTAGCCGTCTTAGAGACGAAATCGGAGTTGGAATCGGAGTCGGAATCGCGGCATTGGAAAAAGCCATTGCTGCTGTTGACATAATTGATACGTGACATTACCCAATGTCTAGATGCATTTGTATCGCAGGAAATCAGAAGCATGGTTGTCAGAACTTATGATGTCATGTGCAAATAACTTTCATACTTCCATTATGGTTTAGGCGAGTCGGGATGCAGACCAAGCTGCCACACCCACTCCGTCTATTGATGGCGACAATGCTCCTAACACTGCTAGGGAATCTCAGTACATGTTAGTACTTCTTAATTTTAATGTTTGATAAACATATATCACATGGCAGCAGCTTCTTGTTTTGAAGCAATAAATGTTAATATAGCGTAGGATCTTAGAGTTACATCTCTGGTACAGAATTCAAGATAATTTAGAAGTCTCTGAATACATACTCATTCCAAAAAACCACATACATCTCCACAACAAATTGGCCATATTTCCATATGAAGTGGTTATTTCCACGGAAACTGTAGTACAAGTCATACATCGTGTGACAGTAGACTCCAATTGCAACTTTAAACTCTGGACTCTGTTGACATTTATTTCTGGACTTCTGGCATTGCCATGTTGATAAAGTTCGATTATGTAAATCTTTTTCAGTGTCCTGTGGGAAGACACATTACGAGATAACTTATTGAACTATGCTGGAACACCCAAGGGTGTATTATTACTGCAACAAACAGGAGCCTTAAATGACTGTGTGACTTATTTATTTTCAAGATATGTGAGAAAACTTCAGGTAAAATTGTTCCCTTCTTAGTATTCAATTATTGTCTTGTTAGACTGGATTATTGAAAGTTCTTTTGTTGGATAAAAATGACTCTTCTAGTATGTGAATGCTACTGATGGTCATATTTTTAAACAGGTCAGTAAATGTGAAAAGTTTGGATACGGATACATGTTATCTCAAGTGGTTGCAACAGCCCCGGGTGTCGTTGCTTTGCAGCAAACAGGTAAGTTGGCAGGTAAATTTCTCTTTTTTACAAATATCCACGGACCTTATTTGATCTCAAAGGGCATTGTTACTGTACATGTTGCAGACTTCTTCAAATCTCTCTTGCGGAATATTTGGGGATCTCTAGAGGTTATCCATGACAACCCAGTTTACACTCCAAAATCATGGCCTGTCAACCCCATTGACAAGACAGCAAGAAAGGTAGGTAAACCCCTGAAAGACAAAACGATATATTTAGATTTTGTCTAAGTTTGTTTCAGGTTTAAATCAGTCATCTGTTCTATTGTACTTATAATGGCTTATTAACACTGCACGGGAACAGGACCAGAACAGGTACAGCGAATGGGACAGGACCAATGGGTCCTAATATATTGTACAGAAAATGTACACATTGGTCCAAGATAGGGAAAGAAACCAGGATCTATTGTTTCCTATTGTGCTGGTCCAGTTCCCTGTACCTGTCTCGGTCCCATCCCCATGCAGTGTGAATAAGCCATTATCCACTAGAATCCGTTATGAATCTGTTCATATCTGCCTTGGAATACAGAATGCGTGTGCAAAGAATGTTGCAGATAAAGAGCAAGGCCATTTCTTAACGAAACCACGATCTTAGCAATAAAAGCTTGGTGCGAAAGAACCAATCTTTGGGAAGGGAACACTTCAGATGGTATATTGTTACAGGGATACCATCTCTTTAAAACAATTACAGTAGTAATTTTGAATTTTGGCCTTTGTAGCCATTCAGCAATCTATTGAACATACTATCCTCATTTTACGCTGTGTATGAACTTCTCGGAAGACAGTCATTACCCACCAAGTCAGAATACTCTTTTAGGGAAATGCCCGACACTTTGCCAGTAAGTATCTGTATCAAAATTATCGTCAGCTCACTGATTAATCGCTTGGGTATTAGGATTCGTAGATTACTGAAAAAACTTTGCATTCATAATGTCTTTCCGTCAGGAAAGAAAATAATAAACTTTGGTTCCTTTGCTTTGATTATCAGGGCCTGTTGGATAGAATAGTTATGATAGATTCCGATGCTAAAATTCATGCACTATTCAACTACGAACAGTCTCATATCTTTGGTCTAAGGTAAGAAAAGAACAGAATTGGTGCTATTCTTAATTTATATTTTGCGAAGTAAATACATTCAGTGTGACAAAAACACTGCAGTGCGAATATTCACTGAGTTTGAGTTCTGAGTTATTTATCTTTGTTCTGAGTTCTCTGTTCTGAGTTTAAAAAGTCT
>JBCAUG010066048.1:0-22946 GCA_038406175.1 Haplosyllis leylae | reverse complement strand
GAGGTTGACTTTCCAACTTTTGATACTGAGTCCAAATATGCTAAAATCCCAAATTCCCTTTGTCAAGTGGGGGAGGGAGGGGGGAGTAGGTTGACTTTCCTACTTTTGATGCTGAGTCCCAAATTCCAAATTCTCTATGTTTGGCAGGGGGGTAGGTTGACTTTCCAACTTTTGATGCTGAGTCCAAATCTGCTAAAATCCCAAATTCCCTATGTTGAATGTTTTGCTGAAAATTTTCTAAATTTTTGGGCAAAAAGCATGCTGTCCCAAGTAGCTCTAGGCAAATACAAATAGTGTACGAGGGATCATAAAAAACTCCCATTTGGAATGGAAAAAAAGAATCAAGAAATCTTCAGTTGACTATTACAGTACTAGCACCACTATCGTTCATGTGATCTGAGGACTCGTGGCGAGTGTACAAACTAGCATGTTTCATCCAAGGTGGGGATAAAACGTGTGATGATTGACAATTATTACTGAAGATCTTTCAGACCACACCTTGGGAGTATACGCCAATCATGCCATCTAATTAGCACATCCCTGAGTTTAACACGGACCAACAAGTGTCAGTTATCACATACCTTCTATGAAATAGATAAATAACGGTATGAATGTATTATCAATTTAGAAATGCCACGAGTGGACCTTTCTATTGATAATACATGAATACAAGTTATTTATCTATTTTAATAAATGACAATAAGGATTATTCAACTATTATACTAATTAACAAAAACCTCAATTATCTCATTGTTAGATTGAACATTTTTGACCAGAATTCACTTGCACAAAGGGAGGGTATAGAACTGTATTATGTGTGATTTTTATTGTTTTGGACCAAGGCCTTCATTGATTGTTTGTGAATTGAAATTTGACTGTGAATAGAACAATAATTGCAAAAGGGGTACCCTTGCTTGGCGGGAAGGCTCATTTGCAGTGCATTCAGCATACAGTACAGATAGATTCTTCCTATTTTGAAATAATGTTAACCTCACGGAAAACCCACTTAAAATCAGAATTTCTGTTTGAAAATTTGTGTGTCTGCTGTCTGGATATGTATCTGTCTGTATCCAAAAGGAATACTTTAGAGAACTAATATTTCATGTCGATTTTAAATGTTGAAAATTGGAAATTATTAGAAAAACTGTCTGCAAAAACAAGGTAAAAAATACCAATATTCTGACATTTGAATCAATAATTTCACATTTTCATCATGTTCTATGTATTTATTGGATAATTTTACCATGGAATGATGTGTTACACTGTTATTTTTCATCTACATTTGATTCAGCTTGAGTTCATATGTGTCACTCAGTGACACATATGTCACTTTTTGTCAGGCGTCATCAAGACAATACCACGAGCAGTGGGTTTCCTTAAAAATAAAAACATCTTTCATGAATGAGTGACTACACCGGAGTTTATTAAAATATTCTAACACGAACGGACTCTCTAATGTTTTACTTATACACTGTCTGAGTAAATCTATACACCTGAAAAAAGATGTTTATCTTGTTCGTCAGTAAAAACTGACCCCGGTGGGAAGGATTGCAATAGTATTGCCTTTAATGAGAAGATAAAAAAATCAAGGAGATTCCATGTCGGCGGCCCATTTGGAAACCTTATATGGCCGCTTTTCAGGAATGACTTCATTGTGCCAAACGGTACGAACAGAAGCAGGTAGGCAGTTTGGACCTGTGCCACGGGTTGCACTCAAATGTAACGAAAGACTTATTTTCTCGGCTTAAGTACCTTTGTTAGAAAATATTTAATTGCCATGTTAGTCTTGTGGAGGATAATAATAATGCAATCGGCAATTTTAAGGACATTAACTTGAAATACTAATATTTTGGAAAGTATGATGAAATAACCAATTGAGTTTTTCTGTAATTGGCTTTAGGTTCTGTGGATTCACAAGAGAACTTAAAAAAAATCCAGTAGCAAAATGTTACCCCCAGCAGGAGTTGAACCCAGGCAGCTCTGACTTTCATGTCATGCATGCTACTGTCTGAGCTAATTCCTCTATTTGCTAGAAGTCTCAGTCCTTTAGCTCTTTACGTAGTCATGCTCTATGGATTCTTGGACTTAGAAATTAACGACCAGTCTTTCGTTCTTTTTGAATGCAACCCGTGTGTGTCAACTCAATTAACCAACGAGTTTGTTAAATTAATATAACATGAACTGAACCACCTGAAAATTAAAATAATTTCCTTGCAAAGACAAAGAGGCGGAACCCTCAGAAGTCTTCTTTAACAACCAGGAGCTAACAATTTCGTGTGACATTTAATCCAAATAATCAGCATTATCAGCACTGGCACTGTGAGCTCCTCAAATTGATGGAATACAAAAATGTTGTGTTTGCCAAGTGTTTACTGCCTTGTACTGACCAAACTTACTACATACAAGTATAAAAGAACTAAGAAATAGAATGTATTTATTGTGACTGATATTATGAAAATATGTGGAAAAAATATACATGAATTCAGTGAAATTCCACAGTTTTTGGTTTGTTCAAAAGATATATCATTTTTATTAAATCCATTTGGCACACTTTACTGACAAAATGGCAATTTTTACTGACCAATTCACATTCTAAAAACTTAAAACCTCAGTTATTCCTCCCCACTGCATCAGAGACAACCAATGAAAGAAAAAATTAATATAAAGAGTTAGGTTTCCAATGGTATATCAAAACAGTAATAAAATTCAACATTTCTAAGAAAATCAGCAAAAAGTCACTCTGGTAAACCTTGGTAAATATTCTTGTTTGTGTTGAGTGAACTTTTGGTAGCCATCAACTTTCATGTTGTCAGCCATTACCAAAAATCACAAATGGTAGCAATTTTGTTGTTTTTGGTGATGGCTGCCATCAAAGATGGCTGACAGCACATTGAAGTTGAATATTGACCCAAACTTAGTAGTGCTTGGTTTTTGCTACAAGTCTCAATATTTAAAATCAACCCAAACTATGTGGTGTTTAGTTTTCATTGCAAGTGACAACACCTCAGCTGATCAAAGACATCTATATCCAAACTGGCATTTTGAAATTTTTCTGGGCTTTCTAATGTTTAGTCAATCTGACCTTGTATGAGTTCAATCTCACCTCATACAAAATAATATGTGTCATCTGGTGCAGAAAAATTCACAGAATTTGAGGCAAGAACCATCCGTAAACCAAAAAGGTACCTCTATGTCTCGTTAATTTCTTCCTTTTCAGAACATTTCACTTGTCTCACATCGCATTTTGTTTCACATCACATTCACAAATAGACATGTAAAATCCTCACCATTACCAACCCTTTAACATCTTTCACTTAGCATTGTAGACAATCATCATCATTTGTCACGTGCACAGGAGGAGGAGGGAAGAAGGTAAGTTCCCAGTACAACTGAAAGTTATCATTCCGACAAAATCAGATGGAATTTTGTTTTACAAAAGTTAATGGCGCTGTAAAGCCTATGATGGTGGCAGTATCTACAATTTTTTATTTCTTGAGAATATTATTTTGACTTGCAATGTATCACACAATTTCTTTTCAATGCTACAATTTACGGGCCACTTCAATGTTCGTTACGCACTTAAGTGCAAAAATTTTTTTGTAAAGCAAAATTCCATCTGAATTATAGACTTCTCGAAAATAAGGGCTGCTATCAATTTATTTACGTTCGGAAACAACTCTTTTTAGTGCAACAAAGTAATAGTGAACAAAGTCGAAGCTTGTTAATTGTTCCAAATCTGAAAAAAACAGGAAGTTAGTCCTTTGTATTTTTGTCTGCCGCTTCGCTTCTGTCTCATTAAGTTCCATACTTGAAGGAATTATTCATGACATAAGTTAATGTAACTGGACGCCTGGAGGCTTTCCAGGTGAAAGTACTCCACTGGTTGACTTTTCCGTGACACCATTTTTATTTTGCCTATATATTTTAGTTTTGAAACTTCATCAAATTAATTGAAATAACTATTTTACCTATCCATGTCAACTACCTGCCCAACTCAACTCTCAGTCTCATTCATCAAATCAAGTTTTTCACAATATGGCCGAAATTGGCAATAAAATCCAGCAATTTAATGTTACCCAAGTGTTCTGGGACCTCATCTATTTGGATCTGATGCTCTCCTCTCTAAGCTATTTATTGATGCGTGGGTTACTTGGGAGACCTAGGATCTAAAATGTTCATGCTCTGTTGATTCTAACTAAATGATCCAAGGTTCAAGTGGTGCAGGAATAAAAGACAATTTAAGGATATCTCAAGTACCAATGCCTTGATAGCTAAGAGAGGAATGTATTAGACCTGAATGACTGAGGTCCCAGGCTCAATACTCATTGAGGTAACATTCTATTACTGGATTTTATGTTTTCAAGTAAAGCTTCTGATGCTAATATTGTTATTCCTGCCAATTGTGAAAAACTCGAATTTAGCAAGATCCAAGAAACACATGAATGCGCAATATTCAATGACTGTTCATGAAGTCAGATCAGTGTGTGCTACAAAATAACTTGATGTTACGCACTGTTTTCAGGATGATTTTGGATTGTAAAAGTCAAAACAAACTTTCACTATTAATTTGTTTCAGAAAAAAAATGTCCTTTACTAGTGAGACATCTGCAACTGAAAAAGATCCACAGTATAGAAGTGAAACAAAGAAATATCAAATTCTTTTGATACAATGTTTGTTTTGTATTCAAAATGATTGGTTTCAGTCAAAACAAATTGAAGAAGATTCATTTTCATATGAAAGTCATTAAAGCATGGATTACCTGTCTATTTTATCAATAATTAGTAGTTTTCTAAAGCACAGAGTCACATAAAATGTACATACTTCTATCTTCACATGTGCTCACTACCTTTTGTGTGGTGATCCACTTACAACAATTCTCCATGGAAACAATTCAGACCTGGCCTTAATCTGTCAAATGTTTCAATCTCCATGGAGATCAATGACTCTTTGCACATTTTTAAAGACTCCATCTCCAGAGAAATTTTAGAACTAACAAATATATCGAAATCTTGAATTGTTCGCTGCTACTTTTGCACCTAGGTACCCCAATCACTGACTAAGAAATTAACCTCGACTGATGTTTGTGTTCTCACCTAACACATTTAATGGTTGGGTATTGGCCTTATAATTGAAATTGTTGTTAAAATTACCACATTATCTGGTTGATGTTGTTGTCGAATGTATAAATTACTACAAGCACTGCCTGAGGAAGAAATTTAGTTGTTGCTCCCCTAACTTACTTCTCACAACTGTACTTACTTAGGGGGTGTCAACTTACCACAGGCAGTAGAACTTACCACAGGCAGTAGGACTCGATTGTCCCTCTTCTGCGGTTGTTGTTCCAGCTGGACATGACTCACATTCCCAATTCCATTCATTTGCAGAGTTATATGTTCCTTTGGGGCAGGGAATACATTTGTTAAAACCAACCAGTTTGTAACCATACACACACACTGAAATAATAACATATTAAGTAGGTATTTTTCTCCCTTTGTATCTACACTCCCTTTCGGCTATTTAATTGTCCCAATTTTTCTAAACAAAAATATATCAACTTAAGTTTTGTAATTCATTTTTTTCCTCTTTGCCAACTGAAAAGTCGCTACGCAATTTATCTAACTTATATCGACTTCACTTTTGTCCTTGCCCACCAAAGTGCGCCAATTATATTTATCCTTACTGATAACACAGTGGGTTCACGAAAGTATTTATTATCAACATTTCGCAGATTTGCTCAAAAGAAATGATATCAGAAACCCCTTCCGGTATTGTTTACCATCGTCTGAAAATTGCTGGGAATAAATCTATGCTGGCATCAAACTATGAATGTCATAAAATCGAGTTTTCCCTAAAGTAGATCATTCTGCCAATGTTGCCAGAATTGTATTAGTTGAATATACTATTGGATCAGTTGTTGAATTGAAATTTTGTTAAAGATATGCCAAAGATTTGACAAGGTTTTGACAAAATAATATTGAACAAATGGTAAATATTTATCAAATATTTGGCAAAGTTTTATTTAACCATAAGTGATCCCTTGCCTGTTTACCAGGCAATGAGCAAGATCTTGCTCATGGAAACATAGTCACCACAATATCAGCATCAGGGGTTTTACTGTGTGAAAACAAAAAACTAGATCTAGATCTAAGCCACGGCCATAGATCTAGATCTAAGCTGCAGCCATAGATCTAGATCTAAGCTGTGGCCATAGATCTAGATCTAAGTCACAGCCATAGATCTAGATCTAAGCTATGGCCATAGATCTAGATCAAAGCCACGGCCACTTACTTGTTTTACCTAGTGTGCAATTGCATGACACTGTCTGTTTCAGAGACCAGTATTCCAATGCAGAGAAGTCATAACACCTTAGCTTCAGACATTTCTGCCTAAAACTGGTGTCTCAATCAAATTTTGTCAAAGTTTTGAAAAAGATTTGGTAATGGTGTAATTGCCATCCAAGACACCAGTTCCTGTACCACTTCAATCTTGGACTCAGATCATTTAGTTAGAACCAATGGAGCATCACCATATGCAGATCTCTCAAGTAACACATGTCTCAATGGCTCCAATTCAGAGTGTCAGATCCAAGTGTCTGAGGTCTTAGGTTCAGTGCTCTCTGGGGTAACATTTTATTGCTGGGTTTTTTGTTTTCATTTAGTAAAGCCTATGATGCCAATTTCAGCTAAATTGTGAAAAACCTATGTGGGAAATGAACTCACAACACTGACCATCACTGGTTTAGAAGTCTAATACTTATCCAACTCTTCTAATCTGTTGTGGTTTGCCAGTCTCCGACTGTCAGACTCTAAAAAATTCATGCCCAATTTGAGTTTTCTCGATGAATTTCACTGAATAAAGGAAATTCAGTGAATCACCACAAAATCCAAAGTGGTATGGTTACCACTGCTACTACCCATCTGGATACAGATACATTCCCCGTGATAGTAACATTTTCTTTACTACCTTTGGGTAGGCATCTGTTACCACTCACTACACTGAACAGATACCTATCCAGAACGATAAGGAAATCTGACAGAAATAATATGCATTTCTTTAGAATCATTACAATTTAAATTGAACAGGTAAGAGTTGTTAAGATTTTTCGTTTTTCACGATACGCATTTCTGTCAGATTATTTGAGATCTTTAAACAGGAAAGAGCAAAATAAATTTCATCAAAAATAGCCCCCAGTGGGGATTGAACCCACAACCTCTAGATCATCACTCTAATGCTCTACCAACTGACCCAAGTCACTATTTTGTTGTCTGCGAATCATTAAGGCCTTTATAAAGTTATGCTCAGCAAAGTCCAACATGTGAAGTGGTGCATGAAACAAAGCTCACTTCAGAAATTTCCTGCTCAACACATGTCTGCATAGCACAGTCAGTAGAGCAGTAGAGTGATGATCCAGAAGTCTTGGGTTCAATCCCCACTGGGGCAATTTTTGACGAGATTTTTTTTACTCTTCCTTATATGAAGATCTGTGAGATAATCTGACAGAAATGTGTATTGTTTAGTTTAGCAAAGTACGAATAGACTCGGGGAAAAAAATCAAACTCGGTGGATATTTCCAGTTTTATTATTAGGTTCTATTACTTTTTTTAAACAAAGGAAATACATACCAAATAGGCTGAGGTGAAAAGACGATATTATTACACATGTACTCGGAACTAATAAAGCAAAGGAACGTCTCGAGACGTTAAACGTTAGCACCGTTTCAGGAGCCGGTAATACATGGACGTCACATGGAACTTCTTGTTCAGAGGATCGAGGTCCGTTCACACTGAGCAAAAGCGACGTTTTTTGGATGCCACAGTACGAATATTCAATATCAGAAATATTGAATATATAGCATTAGATTTGCCACTTTCGCGCCCCCTAGCGTTCAACAAAGGACAGAGTAATTCTCAACCGCTTGTTTCTGTGCCTGATATGTTGTTTAAATGTGTGTGTGTGTGTGTTTTTTTTTTCTTTTGTAAATGTCTCCACCTTTTCCACATTAACTTCGCTGGATCCCACTTACAACGGGTTTGGCTGTAGCGACAGCTGGGCTATAACGGGCGGAACTCTTTGTTGAAAAGTTCGGTTACAATGAGCACTCGGCTTTGATTTATTTTGCATCAACGAGCCATTTCTTTCGCATCTTTTTACTCGTTGCAAGCAGGAGCCAGTGTGATGGCACATTATATACTTTTATCATAAAAAAATTCACGAGTGTGATACAAACTATGCAATACACAAATTTTGCTAAATGAAAGAAATAAAATCGCTGTAGAAACTATTGCAATTTTTACAAATATCACAGTTGCTACCTTGAATACACATTTGTATTACATATGTACACATAAGCGGCGATTCGGTGTCATAACGTAGTCACCAAACTGTTTTCTGATGATACATCACGGAAGTTTAATGAATTCAGTTCTGTTCAACGACATTGGGGAACAAAGAAAAAAGGTTTTCAGAAATGTAAAAAGTTGGCATTTTTGTGTGCCGTTAATATAAATGATTGAAAATTTGTTTACATTCAAAAAATTCCAAGACAAATTCAAATTTATTATTGGCACACTTAATTTTAACTGATGTCACTAGACCTATTATATTTTCATTTCAAACTTATGTAACACAAAATATGCCAATATTTCCAACTTTTTCCAACTAGAATATTGTTGTAGACGCTCCACTATAAGATACATTTTATGTACATACGAATGTACTTGAATCAGTAATAAACAAGTTTTCTAATTAAAGAACAACAAATCTTAAGCATCAAGGACAAAAAGTTTTCATGAATTCATCATTCAGTAAAACTGGCAAATGTCATTTATCGCATAAAGAATTATCCTCACGTCCAAGTTTTATCTAAGAAAGGTTGAGATAAGTCGTTCTTATTGTTGATATGTATTCCTTATCAACGAGTACAGTAGGACCACAATGGGTTATTTTGTGAAAATAAATTTTGAATCTCGAATGGTTTCAGACCCTGATGTCCTGGCTGGGAGCGGTGGAAAAAACGCCAACAAACTGTGATCATATTATGCAACACAAGTTTTCACAATCGTTAAGCTAAAGAAGTCTTTTAGAATTGACGTGCTACGCACATGTGATAATTAATACTAACATTGCTAATAATAATAATGCAGGAGACATGTTTCTTTTTCTTTACATAAAATCTGTACAGTAATTTACAATATTATTTACATATCGCATTTTGTTCTGTAATAAATAGAATTTTACGACCACCAACCAATACATGTAGCACACGCATCTAAATTCATCAAAGTTTCCCAAAGTAATTCAGACTTCAATTTCAACGAACACCACAGATTTACTTTCTGCTTGCACACTTTCGTATCAACAGGACTTTGATTGGTTTTGAACAACTTATTCCCATTTTTCTCTTTGCAATATTAAGATTTAGTACCTGCGATATTACCACACACATTCATTTCAAATCTACACACTACACGTAATGGTCAGTGTGTTCAAATTCACTGAGCAACTTCCAATTGTTTCTGTTTTATTGCCAAATACACCTTCCCAACTTTGAACCACTGAAGGTTGGTTGCCCACTGTATTTACCGGTAATTAAGGTATTTTTTTCAGTCGTGTTAGTCTGTATCTGTTCATGGGGAGTGGTCCTATCCCGTGATGCACAGAGACAGGCATGAAGTAGCCTCCCTCCTTCCAGCAAGAAGGATCAAGTGGGCAGGAGCGCCAACCCACTCCCTCCCCCCCCCCCAAGGAATAATCAGCCATGAAGGACTGGTCAGGAAGGTTAGGTTGGGCAATGTTCGATACCCTGTCGTGGTATGAGACGTCATGAACTTTTGGTCATGGAAGTTCCCTTACTTACATATACTGGCTCCCGCTGATAAAGAGTTCGGCTACAATTAGTACCCTGCTACAACTGGCAGATCTCTTCAGAACAAAATTATGACAGCAATGTTAAAAAGTTAAGTTACAACGAGCACCTTTTGCATCTTTGACTCGTAGCAAGCGGGACCCAGCATGCAGTGAAATCGTTTTGGCTGTAACTAATCAAATGGAAAGAATAAGTATGCACATCTTCAACTTTACACGTACATGTTGTAGCACCACAAGACAACATATTAAATGCCAGGAATAGGTCTTGTAAAATATACGTGTGCCTCCTCCTCCAAATGAGTGTGCTCTTTTACACTTTCTATCTACATTTTCCTCAGTTCTCTGCAGAATATATTTAATCGTCACTATGTACATTTGCAGTCTTGTAATTTACTTCAAAATCTAAACATGGCTACAAGTTACAGGAATGTTCGATAAAAGTAATGCAGAACATTTCTTGTTTTCTACTGCAGATTTCAACCTACTTATAAATGCAAAGAGTTCATAAATTCATTCGAGCCCAGAAGAGCAGATTATACATTTTATTATAATAAAATTTAAGCTCTTCCTACAAATTAATTAAACTCAATTAATTAAACCATTTTGAGCAAATTTGCACGGACTATGTTCTTTTTGAGGTTAATATTCTATCCATTGCTGCGTTAGGTTTTGCGCTTGTGTATGCATGAACAGTGAAAGTTTCACGCAACACACACGTAAAGCCATCTATAGGTACAGTTATCCACAAAACCTGAATTTCCATGTATGTGTGAACAAACTATCAGGCTGTGTAAGACGGTAAGATGATCAGGACAGAACTCTTCAATACGAGACAGACGGGTACGAGTGTGTGTTGTAGCTCATCGGAATTCCTCCACGTATGTGGCCGGGAAGATCCCGATGCGTCCCCCGAGTTCGCCCTGCCACCAACCGTCTTCTTGCTTGTCGTAAATATTGATGATATCTCCTGCAAATACAGTTCAATCAAAACAATAGTCATCAGACGCAATAGAATTCTTTTTAATCTGGTTTAATCGTTTAATGACAAGATCCTTGTGCTAACTCTCAACATATGGAATCATACGCTCACAAACACAACTAGTACCTAGTTTCAGGGCAAGATCCTTTTCTGATCCTGGTCTGATGGCAAGAACTTTGTGCTGACAGACACACACAGAGGCATGTACACACGCACACACACACACACACACACACAGACAGACACACACACACACATGCACAAAGACACAGACACACAGACAAACACACACACACACTCACGTATACACACATACGTACCTGGTTTGATGGTAAGCTCATCGTACTGACTCGCCGCGTAGTCGTATATCGCCCTGCACTGACCCATAATCGTTGGTGACTGGTCGTCAAATTCATCATCGTCATCTACAACAAGAGTTGAACATGAACAGGTGTAGTCATTACTTCACTCAATTTTTTTTCAATATAAATGGAGTTTAACAACACATAATAGGACGGTGATAATTTTACACAAATTTAGGAAATAATACAGTGTATGACAAAAATTGAAATTACTGACGGTCTTAAAGAAAATATTCAGAATGAAACAAAATGTGATCTAGCTTAATGTAAAGAGAATCTAAGCCCCAGAGTCGATTACTCTGATTATAGTAACAGTATATACAGCGCATACGGTGGTGAAAACAAGTAAACAAGCAGACGGTTGGTGTAAAACAACAGTTCAAACCGGATGATTCTTGTTGAAGGAGGAAAGCAACAGCGAATGATCTAATCTTAAGGTTTGCTATATTCATTCTTTGCAATGCAGGGACAATAGAATGGACATTTTACAAGGACACGGGTCAAGACCTAGACAATTGTGTATTCTGCTGCAGGTGATTTGACTCTTTGGCGTGAGGATAAGTAGGTCAGAGCCAAGGTCAATCAAAAGGTCAAACTAAAATAGCTAGCAGTAAAAAATAAATTTCTGCGGAGAATAAATAACAAATGATGGTGATGCCATCTCAAAATTGCTTCAACACGGGAACCTGGGCAACGTGGGAAACGAAGAAATATCAGCTCAAGAATTCGTACTTATTTTTTCGTTCAAAGATTCAAGCAGAGTAAGCGTAGAGTGGGATTATTTTAGATGGCTTGAATCCCTTTTTTCTCTCTTTCTCACCAGAACCGTATATAGACGGCTCGACGACTCGTTCCGGGGGCGCTGGTGCGCGCGCCTTACTCCCCTTGAACATCCTCTTCAGGTAACTCTCCGAACGCTTCTTTCTCTTAATATCTACATACATGGCACCAATAAGTATCAATAAAAAGCATTTGGAAGCTGCAATTTTTACACCTTTGCGCTGACCTCTTATTGTAAGCCTCAGATTGCATCCTAAAAGCAAACTTGTGAAGCAGCAGCCCCATCTTGAGTAAAATTATGGCCAGAGAAAATCTGAACAAAAACCTTATTTCTTGTTCACGAAAACAGTGAATTAGTTCGGATTTAGTCTTTTGAATTTTAGTTGCTGATTTGTACTAGTGCTAAAATATGTGTACAATACATTTGTATTAAAGGTGAGTATCTTTTCTATAATAATAGTTGTGCAATATTTGGAGTTGTTTTTTACAATGGTGTTGCGTGCAACACTTTTAACACTGTGCAGCTTAAGTTTCTAACACGCCGTTTTAGTCCCATTTTCTTTTTGAGGATCAGTAATGACAATACCTCTGAAAATTGCAGAAATGTTACTTGGGTATTTTAGTCAAAGGCTACAGAAAATAAGCCTTTGCAAAAACTGGATATGAAACAAGAATAGTGAAGATATTTAAGTTTGAAAACACAGAGGTCCCCAAATCCGACTAACAGCGTGTTAGAAAGTTTAAGTGCAGCACATCCACGAAATTTGTTAAACAGCCACCACAGTCAAAGTCTTAAACAGCTACATTAGCAGAAAATAACCTGAGAACTCATCCACACGACTGGTGGCCGTCCTGTATGACGGGGGGCGCGCAGGTGGTGGCTCGGGAGCTTTAGTCTTCACCGATTCCCGGCGATGAGAACCAGCTCTAATAGAACCACCACTAGAGAGCGCTGATACTTTCCGTTCAGTGTGTGCGCTGCCACTAGAGTGCAGCACTGAGCGGCGCTTGTTAGGAATGGCGTAAATCGCTTCCTCGGTCCCGTTGGACTTGCCTGGTTTTCAGTTGGGTTCACGGTAGATGGGTTAGTAAGGAGAACATGCAAAATTAGGAAAATAACAACAAGAAATTAAGAACAGACCGCGAAAGGCGTTTGTTGTTGAGATCAGGCAACAAATGAAACAAGCAATTAATATCGGGAAATCTGTGAATGGTTCAGAATGCATTTAAGTCAACCGTGTTAATATTCCTCTAGTTTAAAAGAGTGCAGCTTATTTTTCGCACAAAAAGTGATTTGATCCAGTCTCCTTATTTAGTCCGAGCCTTGCGTGCTATCACAACACTGACCGCCATCCGCATTTTCTTTGGGGACTTTTTCATCACTCACAGCAGACTAATCAATGTTGTAAGAACTCGGACATTCGTATTAATCTAGCCACACGACACTATTCGTTTGTTAATTTTCCTAAACCTAATTGTGGTAAATTTACACCTGCGATTGTGTGGACGACTGCGAGGACCACTGGGAAATGGGTTAAGTGATGCTCCATGGAACTATCCACACCATTCTCTCTAATGGAGAGGGCCAATTGGTGAAGAAATCGGTTCTATTTCCATTTTTGTGCTAACGATCTAATCACTTAATATTGCGAAGGCAATTACACACCAGGCTAACAATATAATATCATTGTTAATTTTTCAAACAATTCAAAGCTAGCATCCGAATAAAAACAAACCAGCAGCCGATGGTTAGGACCTCTAAAGCAGATGTATACCTGGTGGTGGTACGCTATATGTATTGTGGTTTGTTGGCACTGTGTCATTTACGTAGGTTGGCCTGGAGTGGTATGATCCACTTGACTGACGGTCAACACCTGAGTTTCTCCTTATACCCGTTTGTCTATCTATACCTGGGTTTATGTTCAAATCAATCAAAAATGACTAAAGATAGACACGCTACAAAATTATAAAAACTTAAAACTAAAATAATTAGAAATTGTTGAGTTGTTACGTAGTCAGTACTACTGTAGCAACTATTGCAAGTACGTCATAACTAATGGTACAGTAGTACCTAGTTTTCAAAGTGGAACGGTCGTATAAAGGAGGTGACCACCCAAACGAAGGATCAATATAAAATATATTTTACTAGACTGTCTAATTATTGGCCGTAAGAGCGAGTAGAATGACCGTAAATCAGAGGTTAAATGGACCTGTTATCAGGAGTATGATCAACGCTGACTTTGGTTACATCGCTACTTTAAGGCTTCTTCATAACGACCGTTCCCTATCGGGGTCCACCTATTTGTGGCCATGAGTGTACAGCAAAATTTCCTTTTAACTCAGTCATGGAATTCATTTCATATGAGAGGGCAAGAATGAGCAACATGCTCTGAACGAAGTTGGACTTTATGAAGGAATTTCACTGCTGAAGTTCTAGCCTGTTTTGCGCTGTGAGGATAACGTCTGTAACTAACGTCGTTTGAACGTAACTTACCGTATGACTCGACGTGACCACCGTCAGCGTGACCTCTGTACGCAGCAGCCCCCGTGTCCGGTCCGGAGTAACTGTCGTAAGTCATGGACATCGGTAACCGCAATATGCTCACCATCACTCCCTACAATCCAACCAAAGCAAACTTTATCGTTGTCTGCATATACAGATACAAATTGTATCAGATTGTTGTGATACAGCTTTTTAATCGCTTGTTAACTTGGAAACGTTACAAAGGCTTAGGATTCATTCACCCTGATCAACAGAGACTTACACATGCATTCCTAAACATTTGAATGGCACTGTGTGGAAGCCCTTACTTGTCTAACGCTGGTAACTATAAAATGTATGTCCAATGCGGCATAATTACGCAATGATTCTGAATCTCATTTGTTCTTATTTCTCTCTGTGTATTGTAAATCTTATGGTATATTCATACTAACTGGA
Organism: Haplosyllis leylae; assembly: GCA_038406175.1. Taxonomy (NCBI): domain Eukaryota; kingdom Metazoa; phylum Annelida; class Polychaeta; order Phyllodocida; family Syllidae; genus Haplosyllis; species Haplosyllis leylae. The sequence goes on along the minus strand of JBCAUG010066048.1, from coordinate 8,019 downwards.
AGCTTCCACACAGTTTCATACCACCGATTTGTTGCCGGTCCCTGTCCCGGTCTCGGTTCCCGTCAGTATGAATACACTACTACTGAGTTGTCCTTGTTTAGTCCATGTATTGTGAATCTAATTTGTCCTTATTTCTCTCTGTGTATTGTAAAGCCTTGTTCACATGTACCAACACCGAAATTCAGCCCGTGAAAGTGTCAATTGTTGACGAGCAGAATGGGTTCCAGATCCAGTGTGCCCGTCAAAGTTATCATCACCATTGACATAATGTTAAAACTTTAACGGGCCGAAATTCGGTGTCGGTACGTGTGAACAAGACCTGAATCTTACTGATTTGTCCTTGTTTCTCTCTATGTATTGCTTGAACTTAGAATGAGGCTCCATTCGGCCCTCCACCTGGCACACTGCGCACGACACTTTGTAGTGAGAGGCCTCCAGGAAATTCAACATGGCATTTACCTAAAAACAAAATGAGAAAATATGTCACAATGAGGCTAAAATTCCTACACCCAAACATTTATCTACAACCTGTTTCAAGCAGATTTTTTTCTTTTTAAAAAGGCTAATTGACAGCAGGTAGAAAAGGGATGGAAACTTGGGGAAATAGATGTACCATTCAAATAACATTAGAGGCATTATTATCTCCAATTTTGAATTCGTGTACACACCGTTATGTATTTTTGCATCAAGTAAGTACAGATTATAAATACATTGCAGTTACTACAGAAGATCCCATTTGAAATGGGTTTGTAGAAGACAGTTTTCATGCTAATTATAAGACTGTCCCTCAGTTTTTTGGGGGTTTATTTTTGAGCATTTCCAATAAGCCACATATTTCAAATGGTGACATTTTGACGACAATCAGATGAACAAGCCACAAATAGTGAACTTATGATGGTGAGTGAGGAAGGAAAATGTCATGGATTTTACTGAATCGCGCAAATACAAAAGTGCGACAACACAGCTTGTGTTAAATATTGATACAATACGAATAATTGTTTAAAATATATGAAGTTTGTCTTGGTCATATACAATGCATAATGTTGAATTATGTGAAATCACTGAATGCTTGAAAAAGTACAGCAAGTTGAAACAAGTTCGGTTTTATAAAATGTATCACATTGAGAACTGGCAGCTCCAAGCAATAAACTCACCCGGTCATTTGTAGAACCCCAAAACTAAGAAATCACCAAACATTGTTTTAGAAGGAACAAGTAACAATAGTATAAATTACCTAATCACGCATGCATTTGAAAGTACTTAATTAACATCTTACGGGAATAAGTAAACAAAATGAAAACCAGGAAAATATAAATTTCAATGAACTAGGCTTGAAATTTCTCATAAACTTATGGCTTATTCACACAGAGAATGAATGGGAACTGTACCAGGAAGGTGACAAAATTCGCTTACATAATATTATGTGGAAGGATTTACACTGCAGCTTGAGCTGTATCTGTACCTGTGCCAATACTTTGGTATTAGATTCATCTTAGTCGCTGTCCCAGTCCTGGTACAGCTTAAGCTCTGTATGATGAAACTATTATTGCAAGGAAACGCCACAGAACCTAATACACAGGGCAACAAACGAGATATACAAGGCTACAGTTCTTACGTGTGTAAGTCTTTGTCGTGCGTCTTCTTGAGCGTCTGCATCCGCAAAGTTAGGCCGATTGTGGTACACCTCCATTAATTTCTCAACACCTGGGGAACACAAGTGGTCATTTTCTAATGTTCTATTATCAGGGTTTATCTATGAAAAATGTTTCCGCATCAAATCTGTTTATTCCATACACAGACACATCATTACATGTTACTGAAAAACGTCTGGTATTTTTAATAAAATAATATGTGATAGAACCATCTAAGACATCAATCTGACCAGGAAAACAACATCAGTTCAACATGTTTTGTGAACATGTTGCACGGTACCTTCTCTTCCTTTTATTTCTCGCTCTATGTCTTGCTGCAGGTAAAGTATGTAGTTCTGTAAGGCCTGTCTCCGCCTCTCCTTCTCCATCTGGTTGTTGAAGTCTTCTGCCTGTGGATGAAAAATTCAATAGTTCCAATATCAGGAGCGTTCTTAAATTATGATGTAAAATACTAACCTTCGTTCAAAACTGGACCGAAAATGTCATATTTAAAATTCTAACCCGACTATGGCTGTATTTTTGTCTCAAAGAAAATGCTTTGGTCTCAACCAGCCAAAGATATCTTCTTTAAATCTTCCAGTAAATTATTAATAAAAGGGGTGTTCCCTTTGGTTGAAGTTTCAACGCTTTTCACCCCAGAGGTGCCCGCTGAATTACTTAGGATCAGAGGACCATTGGTCTGAGTTAACCAAGGGGAAAGCTCTTGGTAACATCACCTTAAACAGGATGGGGAATTACCCGAATACACGACAACAAAGTTTCATTTGTATTTCATTATCAAAGATTTCAGATGAAGCAGATGAATTAATAGTATTGAAACATTTCTGATGTTATCTACCAGAATAATATAACTCAGATAAATGTTCAGGGTTGCCACACTCGTATGAAGAAAGAATTCCCCGCGTTTTCCCTATAATTTTAATTTTTTTCTGTTTTATTTAAAGAAATAATTTGTTCGAAACTTCATGTGACAATCCAAGTTTATTTTTTCCCTGTGTTCGTGAAAATTTTCTCTGAAGAAACAAAAGTTTAATGTTTTTTTGGTAAATTCTCTGTGTTTTCCTTGTCTGACAAATTAAACGTCCAAATTCCCTGACCGAGGCAGCCTGAGTTGTTCTGTGTACGGGATATCTCAATGATAGACTCACATAGTAATCACAGAGAAGCTGTTCTGGTTGGTTGGGTCCGGTTCCCTTCTGATCTATCACTGTTCGTATGTCTGCGTTAACGTCTATACTGATGACAGCCTCGCCTAACCGCTCACAACCCTGCAACCATCAACACGTAGACATGATTCAGCTGCTTAATACTTTCAGGCCCTCAAGAAACAGCAAAAAGTGGTCATGAATGGTGGTGGTTGCTCAGAAATGATGTTCCATCAGTCAATAATAGAGGACCTCAAAGAAACATGCTGAAAAAATACCACTGACCAGTCACTTTACAACAGAAACCACTGAAAACAACCATATCAATTACCCATTCACCAGCAGATTAAAGCAAATCTCATAGCTTTAAGGTTTGTTTACATTTAACGTCAAAGTACCTGTGAACGGCAAAGTTTACCATTGTCTCAATGGGTATTGGTAGATTGATTGAAGAATGGGTCTAGAATTCTTTGCATGCACTTCTGGACACACTGTCACCAATAACACTTACCTTGACTAACTTTGGTCCTATGACGGATAGGTGGCTGTTGTACTTGTTCATGAAGTCCTGCATCTGGCTGATTCTCTCCTCTTCTAAATTCTGTAGTTGCTGCGATCCCTGAGAAAAAGAGATGACAACCTTAACTTGAAGAACTTTTGATCAAAGGGCTGGTAACGTCTGCGTTTGCGTTTTATTTTGATCTTCTTATTTCACCTTCTTGAAAATTCAAACGTCAAGTGTGAACATGATCACTTGCTGCCATAAAAGCCATTCTTGACCTTTGACGCAAACTCAGAAATTACGTGTAAACAAGACTTTGAGTATGGCTGTTTTTTGTTATTGTTGATAGTAGTACAGGATAGATTACAGTGATCTTTCCAGAAGGAAAGTCTCTCAAACTCGGGAAATAATGCAATTTCACCCTTACTTTGTACACACTGGTTTCCCATTCCTGCCTGTTCGATTCTGCTTTTTGACACGCGTCATGGTATTCCCTGTCTGCTTTCCGTAAACCTTCGTCCAGTTGTCGGACTTTCTTTTCCATCTACAGAATACCAATAATAATTACTACGCCCTCACCTTTTTGACGTCAATGGTTTTTTACCTCTCTTGCTGCTTGCATCATACCGCAAAAATAAACGAAACCCACCGGTTTGTGGCGTCACAAGGACCCTATTTATGAACTAACGCTTGAACCGCGAGAAAGCGAGATTAAGATTTCAAGTTCACTTTCTTTCAGTGTGGATAGACCCTTAGAAGTAAGTTGGTGGCTCTTCATGAGTTACATGCACTGCCAAGAACCGGGTGTTTGTTTCCTAGTTGGTAAGTATATTTTTACTTTGCTTTACTTAAATTCAACCAAGGCTCGTTACCTTGGTAATATCTTTATCTGACGTATTTTTGCCGCGTCCCATTTTAGAATTGTTCAACATGTCCCAGTTCTTCTCTCGTTCCTTAGCAACGGAATGTGCAGTCTTCTTACTCTACAATTCATCAATAAAAATTGTACAATAAAGAACTTTCATAATCATTAAAGGCGACAGGAAAATGAAGGACTTTTTTTGTGCAAGACTGTAATTATGAAAGCAAGGCACCATTCACAGAGGTAGTAAATTGTCGTAATTTTTACAGCTAATTTACGCATAAACTACATTAATTTTGTTCTTATTAAGTAGATTTATCGACACACACCCTTTGTTCGTTTTCTCTTTTGTCCATGAAAGATTTCAGAGCTTTATCCACCAACGATTCAGCCTGCAAAAAAAGGAAAAAGTTATGAAACGAACTGCACTGAAATTAAAATATTGGAGGAAACTTAATTTATTGCTCATCATGAACATCAATATATGATAAATGTTGGTTTGTTGATAAAAACAATAAGGAAAAGAAACGTGTGGTCAAGTTTATTGACAGAGAAATTTTGATGCGATACACCCTTTTACATACATGTATTGCCACAATTACGTTTAGAAAAAGTAAGGTAAATGGAACTATTAGCAGTAATTTTGTGATAATGATTCGTGTTTCGAGATCAAGATACGCAAGGTTCAAGTACTCTTTACACCAGTCATCACTCCACGTCAATAAAGGTAAACATGGCCACAATTTTATCGGTCACTTAACAGATTATGAAAAACGAACATGGAAGGAAAATTTAGTTCAAGTAAACTGTTCAACATATCCATGTTTTCCATTACACATAATCTTCTTTGATCTGGCGGATTTCTTTAATCTTCATCTGTTTACTGTGTGCCGGTTAAAACTTGTATTCAGAATATCGGATTTAAAAAAAAAGTGTCCAAAAACACACAGTACGTGGTGTTCTATGTTTACCACTCAAGTTCTATCATCTACTTCAAAATACAGTACAACCTCCTTTGAGCGGTCACTCAATCTGACGGTCACCTCCCTTTCACACCTAAATAATTAGTAATCTATTGTGTCCCATTACTATTCTTTATACTTGCCACTTCATTGGGTGGGCACTTCCACATTATGGCAAAATTTCTTTTGAAAAAATTATCACGTCTAAAGAATTAGAAACCTCAGTAAGCAGTCATGTCTGAATAGTTCAGTTTGCCTCAAAATTACACGATATAAAGCCCCAGAAATTTAAATTCAACTGCCCTTGAGAACCTGAAGAAGATACAATCGTAACTGTATTGTTGATCTCATTTAGCAAATAAACCTAAAGCATTTGAAAACTGGTATTGTGTAGTAATTTAATGGAATATTTTGAAAAAATTGGTGATAGCTCATGTGAGGTTTTTCTTATCAACAATCGTAATCATTTACCATTAGAATAAAGAATTGGTATTTTGTTCTTTTTTTATCTCACATCTCCTCGCACAAAGTGGCATCAGTGATTATTTACTCTTGAGATAATATTACGTTGGGTCTACAACATGATCCGACAAACAAGGTTTGCTGGGTACGTCGTGTTTTTAACCCGGTCATTACGTTCATCGCCCCAAATTTGTACATGTTGAGACTGACAGCCAGAGAGCTTTTTATAAAGTAGTGTTATTCCACTCAGTGTATGTAGTGGATGAACACAACTGTGACAGTACGTGGACAAAGAGCTTCCCACTTTATTAATAACGTGGGAGACTCTTTGACGTGGACTTCAAATTACCGTTTACTGCATTTCTCATTAAAAAGCATCGATTCTAGTTTTGTGTTTCCTTTGAAAGAATCTTTCAGTGCTACTTACGGGTTTTCTGGTTTTGCTGTGCGTCTCTGCGAGATTTTTCAAGGGTTTGTAAATATCGTCATGTAATGCCTGGCCCAGCGATCTGCAATTGAAAGAAAACAGTGGTAAAGGTATCATTTTCTTTTTGAATTTGAAAAAAAGAGTTATTTCTGAGAGAACATTTCGATTCCAAAAATATCTTTTCTAAACCTTTCTGAGCGAGGGTCAAATTTAAATCTAAGAGGGTGGGAATACCATTCTTTGTATATAACACTATGTTCTCCACTCAGAACTGAACTGCCAGCAAATGTATGAGAAGGCAAAGTTTTTTTTTATCACTACCCTGTTTCGTTTCAGTGTGCGGACATAAATAACCGACTGTTTCTTAGAAATTGGACAGCAGATTGGGTTCTCCTTGAATATATTTTTAAACGAAGCACTAAATCTAACTGCAGGGGGGATCCGGAGAGGGAACTGAAGTGTTCAACACCCCCCTCCCAGGTGCCTGTAAAAACTTGTCGCTGAAAAGATGACAACGGAAACGGCTGTTAGGAATTAATGCCTTTTGCCCGTTCCAAAAACAAGAGTACAGAATCAGCTTCTGGAATAGACCTAATTGTCTGCGGACCAGTTTTGTTGGATCCACCACTGAACGTTTGAGATATTACACGGTGGTCGGAGCTGTCGAACGTAATCAGCCCAACCGATTACTAGTGATTAACACTCTTGACCCTAATGTTCAGACTCACTTCCTTTCTGCACTGTAAGCCGGGCTAGGGTTTCAACAATACATCACCATCTAAACAAGTACATGTTAATACATGCACTTCTATGGGCAAGTTGGTACGTTGTGTACTTGTAGTTTCAATTTCAAATGTTGGATTGTCCGATCAGTGAATTTATTTTTTTAAGGTGTAAATTTAATTCGTAGGTTAAGTTGGCATGGGATATCACAATGCTATCGGTCATTTTACACCAGCTTCTGATTCCACACTTGACGACTTGTAACGGATTCGAAGAATTCCTAGTCCTTCTCTGGCCAAGTAAGTGCAAAGGGTTTGACATAAGCGTTAAAAGTACAAACACTCTGACTCTACGTAAGTTGAACTGGACTAGCATAACGTGCTCTAAAGTATCATAATAAGTCCCCATTCTTCAGGCACTATTAAACTTCAACGTTTAAACTTTTTTTTCAGTTTTGAGCTGCACGTCCGCGTATAACAAGTTTTGCTGTAAAGGAAACGAAATCTTTCCAGAAGTCTTGTGCCATACATTGAACTGTCAATTTTAATTTGATAGCAAATTTTCAAAGAATATGTCGTTTTGATAATATATTGTTTGAACAAGAGCTGTATCCAAAACCTCTAGTTTTCTTGTTCTATGTATCAGTCACTGTTTCATCAGAGAGAAGCTATTTTTACTAGTACCTGTGTAGTTCTGATTCTGCTTCCATCTCCGTCGCCACCATACTCCATGCTGAAGCCAACGTGCTGAAATAACAAAATTACTTAAATTAATGTTACCGATCAATTACATTCAACGACCTTAGTTCTGGAAGTAATTATCATGAAAGAGCAGCCTTTTCGCACTTGAACAAAAGTAAAGATCATTTCCCCTCACGGATGGATCAGAATATACTAAACTCTCCTAAAGGTCCGCAAAGGGCCCATTCACACACAGCGAAAAGGAACGTGAAAATATCGGCAGTTGATATGGCCTGTTTGTCGCCTTCAGAGTGAGTGATACTGTGGCTTATCATTAACAGTGAGGCGTGTAGCCTTCTTCATTAGATCATATATGTGGTGCCGCTGAAAATGCGGCCCCTTCTTTTGTATGCCAGCCTAGATCGGGGAGCGGCGGCCTCTGTTAGAGGCTCCACTTCCGGATAGCAAGCGCCTTCTTTGAGGATGGCAGGCCTTCCCTTAAGGAGAGCAAGCTCTCTTTTGCAGGTGAGGGCCTTACGGGTACTTCAAAGGCATTCTAGATCTAATCCAGAATGCCTGTCGTAGGAACGTTGCGGTCCTTACG
>JBCAUG010065937.1:0-22949 GCA_038406175.1 Haplosyllis leylae | reverse complement strand
ATCTCAGGAGATTTCCCTTAAACAGAGTTTTTAAATTACCAATCTTTGAATGCCTGTAACTTCCTTAATAATGGTCCAATTTTCAATCCGTGAAAAGTTTTGGAAAGCTCTTAGTCTCCTCTATCAGAGGATCTAAGCTGTAGCCATAGATCTAGATCTAAGCCACGGCCATAGATCTAGATCTAAGCCATGGCTGTAGATCTAGATCTATGCTGCAGCCAGTAGATCTCGCAAGGTTGGTGAGAGCAAAAGCTATTGAAAATATTGTGTTCTATAAATAATGTAGTTCTTTGGCAATCAGTGGTATCCACACTGAAAATATTGTTGTCTATAAATAGCAGTAATACTCTGGCACAGGAAGCACACACTGCAAATACACCTGTGGCACTGAAGGACATTGTGAAAAATCCAATATTTTGGAATTGGGCACGAAAAGAGTTAAGAAGCCTCGCAAGACTTCGCTTAAAGAGACTTTTTGGTGAGACTTTGCTTAGAGACCTTTCCACATACGTGTACATGGAAAGGTCTTTTTAAGCAAAATAGCACATCTCATTTCTCTTAAGAAGTCTGGCGAGACTTTGCTTAAAGAGACCTTTCTGCATATGCGTACATGTGCATGTACATGGAAAGGTCCCTTTCAGCAAAATCGCACATCTTGTTTGTATTGAGAAGTCATGCAAGACTTGGTAAAAGAGACTTTTGTGTGAGACTTCGCTTAAAGAGACTTTTTTTGCTGGAAAAGTCTCTTTAAATAACAAAAAGGTCTCTTTAATGAAACATCACCTTCCAAGGTCTCTTTAAGGCCCAAGTCTCATCAAATCTGATTCTTTAGTCATGTGACCACTGTATTGACCAATCAGAGTTGCTTAAATTCCCAAATCTTGTGAGAATCTTGGAGATTTCACCAAAAATATTTCCATTTAAATAGCCCAGCTGTTATACAACAGCTCTGCTAAAAATGAAAGAATTTGGACCCAGAATGATAACAAAGTGGATTCTATTTTGTCATCACAATTTGGTTCCATGGCTACAAAGGAGAGTATTCCCACTAGACAACAACCACAAAATAATTTACAATGATGTTGTTCTGAATGGGTGCTGTACCTATTCCTGATGACATCAACATGTTGTAATGGGTTCAATAAATTTTGCCACCTATTCAGCTGCTTGTTGTATGTGTTTTGCTATTTTTTTTACAAAATGTCATCTGCTTAGAATTGGTTAAACTTTTAGTTAAAATGCTGTTCAATCATAATCAGCATCTTAAAACTCGTAATTACAGTTGTGAATTACTCAACAGAAGAGCAAGAAGGCTTTTCTTCAGGTTTATGTTATGGAGAATGTACTCGGCAAACACTAGGCTCTTTTGGGTTCATCCCATCTATGGCCTTCAGAGAGAGAGAAAGGGGAATTTTACACACTGTACCCTGATCTTAGGCACTTCTAACCGAAATTCTTTGCCATGTATCGAATGAATTCATGAAAATTTGATCAGTTATTAGCCTTGGTTGCTCCTCACTTGGAAAAGAAATGGACAAAGATGAGATCTCCTATATCACCAGAACAAAAACTCATAACGCTAAGGAAAGTTACCTCTTTCATTTGTCACACTGTATGAAGCAATAAACAGGCAAGAGAATGCAATTTAATAGTTTTTAAAATGTATTTTCCACTTAGTAAAAAATTACAAGTGCACAAGATAAATCTCCGTTGCAGCAAAAATTAATTGACTTTGTATACACAGCTATTTACAAAGAATCCATTTAGTAGTCATTACATGCATTCAGAACACTTGAAAACAAAAACACCCACTACTTATAGTACAGCATAAGAACAATATTACAAGCATTCCTGACACAGTTTCCACTTTGTTGGAACCTACAACAGCAGCAAAATTAATAGATTTTGTAAGCAAACCTTGAAAATTTCGCTCCCACATTTCTTCATAAAATCTGTCATTGTACTGATACCCTGGTCAGTTCTAAATGTTCCTGTTGATGCTTTGTATGAAGCTCTTAATTCCTCATCTGTTCTTGGGTCTCTGTAGTGCTTTGCCATGGTAAATTTGGAGTTTTAAAACTTAATTTTGAATTTTGTACTGATACTTCCCAGATGGCTGCTGAAACTGGTCATATGGGTTGTACTTGGTACTAAGTGGATTTCAGAGTAAACAGTCACTACCATGGTAATTATCCCATTCAACCTACAAAGCAGATTTCTTCTCTTTTCAGTTTCCTTGCAACAGGAGATAATTTGTATCATTCACTGGCAAACAGATTTAGAGTAGGTGTCACTGCCATACATAGATCAGTTTGTGAGGTTCTTTGGCAAGTTCTGCAGCCCAAGGTAATGGGCCACCTACACCAAATGAATGGAGGAAGATAGAGAATGAATTCAGCGAACTTTGGAACTTCTCAAACTGTATTGGTGCCCTTGATGGCAAATATGTTGTTATCCAATCCCCTGCAAAAATCTAGAAGTCTGTTCTTCAATTATAAGACCTTTTCAATAAACCTTTTGGCTCTTGTGGATGCCAACTACAGATTCACCTTTGTAGACATTGGACAGTATGGGCCTAATGCAGATGGTCCTGTATTCCAGAAATCAGAATTTGGCAGAATGTATTTAAGGAACCAGTTAGATATCCCAGGACCAAAGCATCTACCAAGAGTGAGATATCTTGGAGCAATGCCACATGTTATTGTGGCAGATGAGGCCTTTCCATTATGCCCCACAATAATGAGGGAAGAAATGCCAATAGAATACCAAGACCACATCAAGTGTTTAGCTATCAGCTTAGTAGAGCCCACAGGATTGTGGAAAATGCATTCAGTCTACTTGCACAAAGATTCAGAATCTACAACAGAAGGATGCAGTACAGTGTCGATACCATGGTAAAAATAGTAAAAGCAACCTGTGTGCTTCATTACTTTCTGAGAGACAAGAACATGAATGTGCCAAACATCTATGCTCATCTCAACCCTGACTGACTGGATTATCTTGGAGAAAATGGCACTGTGGTGGACCTAGCAAATTTGCCTGGTTATTGTTCTACAAATGAAGCCCAACATATCGGAAGAGTATTCACTCACTAAGATTAGTGCAAAGATTTTGATGTTTTCCACTTGATAGAAAGCACTTTAATAATTGATTTGTTATGTTTCAAATGTTTAATTGTTAATCCACTTAGTACTGGCAAGTGATGAATAATCCACTGTGTAGCAATAATCTACTTAGTAGAATCCACTTTGTATATCAACCGATTCAAATGCACATACCTTCCTTCTACATCATATGGAACTTTAACTCCCTCATCATTTCACCTTGTCCCTGGCCTCCTCCCTGACCAACACCACCTCCATAATTTGTGTTGTTCTGCACAGGAAATTGTGTTTGTGTGATGTGTCTCTATAAAGTGTTGTTCATCTCATAAAGACACTGAAATTGTTGCCTTTAGTCCAGATAATTTCTCAGGGCCTGGCCCATTGCCTCTAGTTGGCTTGTAAAATAATCTTTAGGGGCAGAAGGAGGTGGTGGTGGTGCTGGAGGAGCCATTTCGGCAGCTGCCTGCTTGGAAGTGAGGTCAATGTATTCTATCATTTTTTCCTCTAATTTCTCTTTCCTCTTGAACTGGGGTGTGTATTTTACCTCTGGCATATCTGTGTCACCCATTTCCCTGGCAGGATTTTCATCACGACGTTTCTTAGGAGCATTTGTTGCTGATTTAGAGTAATATATAGAATACTTTCCACTTTGTATATAATACACAGATAAACAAATAAATATGTTAGTACTCAATGCTTTGTTAATCTACTTTGTACCAACAAATCTATAATCTACTTAGTAAAATCCACTTAGTAGCAATCTACAAAGAGGATTAAATTACTGTCTTGTATATACATATGGCTTGTAGAAGGACATTTTCTCATAGAATTACCATCATTAACTTTTTCCATCCCTCAATGGAGCATCACCTCTTGTTTGTATCTCCAGTTCTTTTTTTCTGTATGGGTCTCTAATGGTCTGCCATGCTTTCTTCATGTCCTCAACTGAAAGGCCAAAACAGATATCTACAAAGTAGAAAACAAGGGTTTTAAAATTTAAGGAAATACATGTATATGCACTGACCAGTGGCCTCCTTGGCTGTTGCAATCTCTTCCCAGGCAGCATCCCTTTGATTACGATCTTTATACCTTGGATCTGCATGGTCAAATACTTCAGGGTATAGCTGTATGATTTCCAAAAGCCTGCACTTCCAATCAAACCCTTCTTCTGTCTCATGCCCTTCATACTCTTGTTCTTCTGGTCTCACATCCAGGTCATCAAGCTCTTCGTTATCATTTTCTTTATCAGAATCCATTTCGTCTTTATTATGTGTAGGTCTATTATGGTTTACCTTAACTAAGATCTGCCTTCTTGCAGGAGCAACAACCTTGCCACCCCTACCTCTAGAGGTACCACCTCCCCTGCTATTTCCAGCACTTAATTTAGGAGCAGTAACTGGATCTTTCATCTGATTTTTTGCTAAACCTTGCCCACAAACCATTTTGGCTGAGTAAAAGTTGCTTGCTAGCATGTCATGTAAATATGCATAATTTTTTCCACCCTAATGATATATTTCTGATGCAAAATTACTTAGAATGTAATGTTGTCCTCCATAACAAAAGCATATGTTTTTTCTAGGATGCTATGTGGAGCAAAACAAACAGTGTCGTCAAGACCAAAAAAAATTGCCATTGCCTAGTGGGAACAAATTCCACTTTGTCATCATAAATCTACTTTGTTGCCATGGCATAGTGGAAACGGTTCCTCAGTGGAAAAAACTCTTGTCAAAATGTTGTAGTTCACCCCAAATTCTCACCAGATGTCTCACACAGTCCCCCAACCCTCCCCCATCCACCATTTTTGCAGATTTGGACTCAACATCAAAAGTTGAAGTCAACCTACCCCCCCCCCCACCATAGGGAAGGTAATTTTGGCTTTATTACAGATTTGGACTCAGCATAAAAAGTTGGAGAGTCAATCAACCCCCTCCCCCACCCCACCCTCATGGGACATAGGGAATTTTAGGTTTTAGCAGATCTAGACTCAGCATCAAAAGTTGGAGAGTCAAGGAACACCCCCACCCCCGAAAAAAGTGGTTTACTACTGCTGTGAGTCATAAGACGTGAATATAACCTGCGGAGACTCATTTACCCGGGTGATTAATGTCTCATTGGCTGTGCATGGAGCTGCCAGGCCTGGCGGGGCAAGGATTGCGGGTGGGGCACCAAGCAGGAAAGTCAGGTAAGGGAGTCAGTACACCAACTAACAAAAGATGGCAGCACTGTACAGTTGAAGAAAGTTTACCCACGATTTTTGCTTCAAGTGAATTTAGAGGAGCACACAACTTATTAACAACTTTTCAATCTTAATTTTGAGGCTTAATGTAATCAGATAACCTTGCGTTACCTGACAGAACTGTATTACAGGTAGATCGTCTGATGGTATTTTGGATACCAAATAGATACCGATCATAATTACCGCTGGTATCAGTTTGACAGATTTGTGAAAGTACATGTCGAGCAACTTTGCAATCTGGCGAAAAAAGAGGATTAGAAAAGACTTGTACTCTGACCTTTCATCAAAGGTTTATTGAAAGTCAAGTGTGTTGGTAAATATGATTGGTAAGCATTCTATGAAACAGTTACCTCACATCCTCTGTGCTGCCACATGGCGCGCATATGAATGACCAAAGTACGGTTCTGATTGGCTAAATATTTGTCACAGTCATAAATTGGTAGCTTTGCGTAAAGTTGTGCCCTAGTTCAACTCCGTGGCCTAATTGCTCGACCATGATCAGAACTTCATTCATACTACGCAAATAGCTCATTTTGACAACGTGCGTGAAGAGTTTGAGTTCGAACAATCTTGAACTTTTTTTTGGGACATAGTTCAGAAGTCACGTCTACGTTACCTTGTACACATAACAACTACTACATTAAATGGCTGAAGGTTTGTGTCTTACAAGAGATAGTAATATTTTCGACCAGATAGTACCGGACCAGGATGACCTATTCCTTGGACCAACTGCAGGTGAAGGTCCCGAAGGCCCTGCGCCCAAACGAAGTCAACCATGCTTCACCAAACAACATGTAAGTATATATCCGATCATGTGGACGTGTACAACATTTTGAACAGATTTACCGTGTAGGGATGACACCACTGAATTGATACTCACAACAGAGTATTCCAAGAAAAAGGTTTCATAAACTAATCCCTTACGATACTCTACCCTAGATGATTTGATTATTCCAACCGTTTTATCACATGATTTTAGAATTCATTGCGGTTTTCAACCGCACGTGGGAAAGTGGTTTTCCAAACATTTTGTGGCTGTGAAAAGAAATAAATTTAGAGCAGTACATAGGCAGCACTGTTCAGTTTGTGTGACACAAAGTAGTGCGCAACGAAAAAGAGCCTGCGTGTCATTTTTTTGCTGAATCAGTGTTTCTCTTAACAAAATAAAGTTACTTGTCGTTATTTGCCAGATTATAAGTTCGTCACGTAGCAAATGTTTTATCGTCTGTGCACGTAGTTAACACCATCGGTCAAATGTAACCAGTGTTTTGAAAGTTTTATGAATATTTAATTGTGACAGCATTTTCATAATCAAATACCCTAGTGAAGGTATTCGCTTCCCAAGTAGATTAAAGAAATGACACTTAAGAGATTTATAAATCTTTTATTAAGAAGGCACTTCTATCATGAACATATGCATTGTTTTCCATCCAGGTGTCCATTTTTTGGAACAAAGACTAATCGATTTAAGAGCACAAGAGTTCAAAGAGTAAAAGGTGTCCAATGGAAGAAGTCTACAAAGACAAAGTTTCGTGTTTTCTGCTTCGATATTTCCCAGATCTATATTTCACTGTCATTGTTAGAGAGAGGGTGGGGGTTGTTTAGCAGGCTGATTATGTTAGTCGTCATTGCGCCAAATATGTTCTTCCCCTGCAGGTTATTCGACAGGCAGTCAGTCGACAGGTAAATTCTCCACCAGAAGGGTCCAACCAAGTTAAAAGATGTCGAGATCCATCTTACTTCAAGTTGGTCAAACAGTTTAGATCGGGTTTGAAGATGAAAATTGCTTCTTTGTACCGACAGAAAAAGTTTCTTTGTACCTACGATAAATTAAGATTAAATCTACTGACGTTGTTTTTGTGTACATCGATTATCAGTGTCGAGCGATATTCACAATCAAATGATAATCTTTCGTCAAGAAATATGTTACTGACGCCTTTAAGTTAACAGCTGTTAAACACCAATTTATTAGTCTAAATAAACGAACAAATTTTATTGGATTTTTATTTTGCACTTTACTATTTTCGGAAGTCCTACAATGTGTTGCTAACAAATCTGTTTGTGAAGGTAAAAATAGACGAACATCTGGAGTAAAATAAACTGGGTTCTGAACTACATAAATTATAACGACAATGATTCATCAAATTGTTGAACAGATGAAACAATTTCATGCTGGGTGGGAATTAAGGAAGTAAAAAACAAAGTGTTTGTGTAGCAGCCTCTTTGCGCATTTATCCAAAAGCCAAGTCATCAAAATACAGATCTGCTGTAGATGAGATTAGATTGAATTAAGGGTTTTGAAAGTGTACCGAACTATATCTGCGAGAATAGTACTTGCTTCACCCAAATTGCTGAAATGGTAAACATCCAAAATTGGACAGATTCTAGGCTCTCATGCATGGACAATTTTGGCAAAGCTAAACTATTACTAATAGTTCCCAATCACTTCAAATGTCAGCAAGTACAGATAAATATTGCGTATTTACATGTTGTTTACTGGTGTCCTCATGTTGAATAGGTTGATAAATTGATTGAGATTTATAGGAAACCAAGAGTCAAAGTATCACGTTATTGAGAGAAGAATAATCAATAGACGATCGATATTTATTTAAGCAGCTTTTCCTACCTATCAAATATTGCGCACACTAAGTTTTTGAATGTTGTTTGTCAACTCTCACAACTGGTAGAAATGCTGTTTTTTTTTTTCAAGTGTTAGTCATTGACTGTTTGATAAAAACAATTACATTTACTTGCGCTTTGACTTGCCAAAACTGAAGTCAAATTCCACAGCATCGGTAAAATTGCCGAGTAGCATGGCAAAGTCAAGTGGAATACAATAGTTTGACATTGTCGTTTCATGTCAACAATTTGCCAATTAAGCCTAATGAGGAAGTTATTGACTACACACAAATACTTACCACGTCTTCAAGTTGGGTAAAACGTCTAACTTTTGGACGGGGGAACACGAAGATATAGGAAATCAGTGGTAGGAAATAAAGTCTGAATTATTAACAGGTTGTTTAGTAGTGCTCTTTGATAATACTAGTTATTGATAGAAAGAAGAATCGTAAATATCAATATTGAGAATTGGTCTTTGAAAAAGTGATATTAAAGATCATGAATGTTTAACCCGCAGACCATTTTCAAAAGGCGGAAATAGAAACGGGAGTAATAATTTATTAAACAGTTCATTTTTAGTTTGGTTCATTACCATTTGTACATGTAACAATACTTGCATTTAAATTAGTCCTGGATATTGTGTTCATAATTGAGCTTTTTGATTTACCACTTTCACCTTAAATAATTAACAAATTCTTCCCGATTCTATCATGAAAATTCATACAACTAACAGTAAACAGGAAACCAAGAAAATTGATGCCCTTTCTTTTAGCCCGGAAGTCAGTATTAAAATTTATAATCAATTAAATATTCGATTTGTGAAACAAAAGGAAACTTGAAGGAGGGATATTGCATATTTGAATTTTATAATGATGCAACAGCTTGACATATAACGCAATGTTGCCCAATCAGATTTCAGTGAGACATCAGTGTCATCCTCAGATTGAGAATTTATACTACAGTGCATGTGATGAGACTGCTCAGATAACATTTACCGGTATTCAAGAGCAAAAATCAGGTTTCACTGTATTTTCTTTGAGAAAAAAGTGGAACTCTTTCATTTTTTTTCTAAACCAATAAGAATAGCATCAATCACTTAACACTTCGTCAAAGAAGACGAAGTCAGCAAAGACTAGCTTTTCCGAGAATATGAAACTTTTGCGCAAGGCACACTTTGAACTTTTTTATTAAAAGAAGATGGAATTATTTTTGATGATTGTTTTTTTTTTGTACAAAAATTGAAATTTGAATTACAGTCACCAAGAAAGTACTAGAAAGAAAGTACTACTAGGATATAAGATGGAGACGTTCTTAGTTTTGTCACTTCATGAGAAATAATTTGTTCAAGAGTGCAAGCGCGAGTTTCAATTGATTAGAGTAAAGAAAAATTTAACGTGCGCCATCAAATCTTTACTGTTTTGTGAAGGTAAGCTAGTTTGTAAGGCACGTTGGGCTAGCTAAAGTCTGCCAGAAATGATAAACTTAGATACGTTTTGAGCACTTTCAATATTGGCTATCATACATTGATTCAAAATTAACAACGTCAACGAGATAATCGAGCACATATTTCGCTTTATTTAAAAGTTACTGTACTGTTTCAGGTCAAAGGCATGAATGGTGGGAGTTTGATCTCATCGCTACAAACTTCAGGTCACCTTGAAAATAAATACCTCCTGGATCAGATGTCTCCAAGTTCGATTCGCCGAGAAAGTGTGTCAGCTATCGACGACTTTTTTGAAGATTTCTTGGGACCACCAAATGGAGTCGATGTTAACATCAACCTTAGCATGAAATTAATGTCCCGTCCTCACAACGCGACATTTGGATCGAATCAGCATGCCATTCCGCCAAGACAGGTGCCACAAGTTCCTGTCTCAGATTGCGGCAGTAACCCAAACCAGCAAGAAAGCTCTGGTAGCTTCATAGAAGAACTATTTGGTCCATGTAAAGATGATGTTTCAGAAAAAAGACTGTGTAATAACATCATCAACAAAGAGCCTGGGATGGATGTAAAACCCAAATTCCCATCTTCTGAGCTGCCTATGGCATTGGAAAAGATGTCAGATGTCTGGGATCTACAAGAGTTGGATGCCATTGAAATACTTGATGAAGCACCAAAAGGGTCTGATAGTGAAAGGACTAGTAGCTTAAGTAATGTAGATAGTAGTAGTTCATACAGCGTCACTAATCACACTCATTCGAATAATATTTTATCTCAAATGCCACCCACTTCTCAGGGTCAGTTGCTACCAAATGGCGTCCATATCAAAAGCGAAGGGGACTTGACTCCGGTGATGAGTTGCAATTTCCAGCGATCCAATGTTCTCAGCAACAACATTCCTTCTGTGGTAAAAATGGAACCTTGTCTCCCATCTTATTCGGCTTCGTGCACCACTGTTGGTAAACCAACCCATGGTCTCTTGTCCTCCCACAGTGGGGTATCCAATCAAACTGTGAGACCAAATTATCTGCCGTTAACATCATCGAATGCGAGTATCGCAACGAGTATGACGGGGATCGCAAGTGTAGGTTCTTTGGAAGGGTTGCCTGCAGTCAGCAACTCGTTTACGGTATTACCGTCCCAAGGGCCTGCAAACGTTCCAGTGGTTTTGCAGTCAGTTGCGTTTCCACCAACTCCACCCGATTCAAAGCCTAACTCTCCAAATCAGCAACAGCGCCGTGAACAACCGGGACAACGAGATGTGCGACAGACCCCACCTCCTCCTTATCCAGGAGTACCGATTCTCCCAGCTCCACCTGTGGACCTGGTCACCATAGGTCTCGTTACAAGCACTGGAAAGCCAAGACAAACTCATCCTGGATGTACCACAATCAAGTACAACCGAAAGAACAATCCTGACCTAGAAAAACGCAGGATACATTACTGCGAATTCCCAGGTGAGTACCTTCATTCTTTGGTAATTCTTTCTTCATTGACAAGTTTTCTAAGGCAGAACATTTCACATAATTCATAACTTTGTGGTTGGTCGGTTTGGTTTCAACCGGTGAATATTCAATGACTAAGCACAAACAGAGCCAGAAGTAGAAACGCATATCGAGTTACGGTGTTGAGGCATGTGGAGCCAAGCAGATCCGGAAGTCAAACATTACGCAATGTAATGTCAGTATGGTCATGAAGTCTGATCAAACAAATAGTAGGACCTTCTTGACAGGTATGGACCCTGCTAAATAACCTTTACCAAAGTGGCTGAGGTAGTGCACGTGCAGTACTCTTAGGGCTCTCCAGACACAGTAATGACCTCATATCCTCTTAGTAAGGTGACCTGAACAGAATATCTCGCAGAGTAGGAAGTCACAAATAGATAACAAATATCCCTTTCCTGTCTAATTACTGTCAATTGGACTTTAAACACATGCTGCACATGAACATAATTTGTTATTGAAGCAATTATTGATGTGCCAACGTAATGTTTATTAATAGAATAGTAATAAACACACTATCATGATTTTAGCCTAAATATAGTTCAACTGACCTTTTGAAAAAAAGAGAGGGGTCCTAGAAACCAAGGTTAATTCAGTAATTGAAATAGTTGTAGCGAGCGGACTCAACAATAGGATGCTTGATTTTTCACTTGAAGTTCTTGATCCGCATCGTTTGCCGTCAGATGCGGCGCCCGCGAAGAAGGATGTTGGGTGTTAATTCTCTGACGAAATATTGAACCATATGGCATAGTCCAATACAATAGGCCTAATAGCAATCACTTTCTAAATATCATATCAGTTGTTTACTACCAGCTTTCTGTTTTGCTACTTGATTAACATAACAACTGTATTTACGTTTAGCAAACAGAGTAATTAGTTATGACGACAGCAATAACAGTCAATTGGTTTTATTGACGTTTGATCGAATTTTTATTTATGACCCTTAGACGACAGATGAGAAGTTTTTTTTAATTAACATATATCTGAAATATAGAAAAAGAAACCATTAAGATCATCGAATGTCTCGTCCTCTTGTTGCACTGACGATTTTGTTTATTTTTGGCTTTGGTCTGTTTGCTTTTTGTGACTATGGGTGATCGGCAGATAATGGGGCGTCAACGCGGGTTAGGACACGATTTCTCAGAAGTAATGTGTCTGTAAGCCGAACAACATATATGATGATTACCCGTTGACATTGAGAAGTAACATGCACATATCGTTGACATTTGTCATTGTACTGCTATTTTAAAGTTTTGGTTTCGATTTTTTACGTCATAATTTTCTTTAAAAGCAGGAGAAAACGCCTGAGTACCAGAAACAAAAATCAACACGAGAAGTACTTACAGGCATTGATCTTAACGTTTTATTATTAGATGATTTGTACGTGTAAGAAATTTTATTTGCGGTCGATGGAGTTTACGTGTAAAAAAGCGCCACCTGATCCTAGATTTTGTTTGTCGTTTACTTTGCGCGGTGAATACGAAAGTATGAAACCTAATATTATCAAAGCTAACCGTTCTTAGAAGCTAACCGCTCTTAGTGCCAGTCATAGCTGGCATACTTGCGGTATCTCATTCATAGTACATGTATATGAGCAGTCTATTAAAATAGAAATTTTGTTGGGATTCCCCACTTCGCTATGGGCCCTAACAATGTTTTGAGCATACTTGGCCACAATGGACAGGAAGATCTTTTTGAGCTCATACTGTCATAATTTTTTGACTATAATATTATAAGCCGCTTACAATAGTTCACCGTAACTGAAATTCATTGGTGTAGCCTACTCTAGCTGGATATGAAATGCAATAAATTCGAAATTTTTGATTTTACACATGAGGAATTCTACCTGAACAAAATAAATTTCATCACAGATAATAAATTAACATTGATGTTATCGGCTGTTTGGTTATCAGTGCATATATTTATGCCTCATCATCACATTATTTCTATGTTTAATGTTTTGTTTAAACTGATCCATCTGATTAAATTAAAAATATTATCAACATATTCACGTCAATGTCTTTTTATGTGCAGGTTGTAGAAAAGCATACACAAAAAGCAGTCATCTCAAAGCACACCAGCGCATACACACAGGTATGTAAAATATTGTTTGAAAACTATGATGAACGAGTCCTTTTCACCGTTACCGGTATGTAATTGTAAAAAGTTGTAAAGTATTGTGAATGACAAACGTTCGAAGAGATATTTTTTTAAATAAATGAACGCGTCGCAGTGATCCGTTTCCTTAGTTTCACAGGATTTTTTAATTCCCTATATTTTATCTTGATTTTGTGATTTTTTTTCTTTGCAGGTGAAAAACCCTACACATGTCATTTTCCGACGTGTGAATGGCGCTTTGCCCGATCCGATGAACTGACCCGTCACATCAGGAAACACACCGGGGCCAAACCGTTCCGCTGCACCGTGTGTGAGCGCAGCTTCGCCAGATCTGATCACCTGGCCCTGCACACCAAGAGGCATGAACCCAAAAACGAAAGCAACAGCAGCTGAACAAGGAAGAACGAACGATTTGGTGAGACACGGAAGAGTGAAAGAATTGGTGAGACATCCTCATTGCTGCGCAATTTGCTTCCTGACATTCCTGGAGGTGTAAAAGAGAAATGGGAATATGCATGCCCGTCATCATTTGAAAACGGCGTTGAAGTCAAGGACCCTAAGAGAAGAGAAGTTGGTGTCACTGTCTCAATGGCAATGGTCCACATGTTTGGGAGTGTCAACCCTTCGGTTTCAGAGTCAGTTGAATTTAGTGTGTCCAGTCTTTGAGTTCACTTCAGTGTGGCCTGAAATAACCATAACTGAACCAAGGCTGACCGAACACACTAAACTCAACACAAAAACTGAAACTGAAGGATTTGACCATCTCCATTTTTAGCATTGTCCCAGGGTACTTATCTTGAAAATCCACAATTTCTCACTGAAGGACCAAATCACGCATTGTACATACGCTGCTTGTGTTTTACCTAATTTTTTGTTTGCATAATTTAGATTGAATGTGCCATTACCTTATGTTGACGATATTTAGCACCCGTTTTGGTGCATTGGATCTAAGTCAAAGGTGTCTTACTGTTGATTTGTCCATTCGAAATAACTATTTCTGACACACGTAATGTATGTGGAAACAATTTGAGCTATGAGAGGACGTGGTTATATTAATTTACATTTATTTGTGGGCATTTTGTATACATTGTGAACCAGAGTGTTCAGATCTTATGGGCAGCATAAAGTTTTATTTTTATTTTCGTTGACCACTGTAAAATCTGTGCAATCCTATGATTTGAAAGCCCCAAACTCACTACACGAACCAAACGCAGGAAAAACGTTAGGTAGAAGCAACATGTACATTGTACATGTATTTTCAAGAAAAAAGCAAACTAACCCACATCTCATGCCTTTAGAAATACAGAAGGACACTATTTTTGATACTCCGCCCATAACATTCATTCCCAATTGAGTTTTTTTTTTTTTTGTTAAGGATAATCCGAAAAATGGAGCGGTAAATATGAATCATTAGATACGCACTAACACAAACAAAGATTTCCAATGTCTCGTTGGTATGAAGATCGATATTTTTGATTCATATTTGACCGTTCTGAATTCAAATGTACCCATTCAAATTAGTTTCAGATAATCGTTGATATTCGCCAATTTATCACACCAAATTGTTATTACACAATGATATCGTATCAGAGAATTCCATTGAACAATAGTACTGTATGATAGTAAAACTGCATGGGAATAGTTTATGTACTCTAGCTCTTCTGCGCCAATACATTTAACCATATTATGCAAGATATTTTCACAACTGCAATAATACAAAATGATGTTAAAATTTTTTGTCAATAACAATATGAACAATAAAGACGATAAATAACCGATGGTTGTGGAATTCAATTGATCAGTTCATTTGGATGTTCATATTTCCAGCCCAGGAAAACAGGGAATTTACCTGTCACCAGGGAGTTTTAATGTTAATGTTTTAATGTTAGTGTAACCTTTTGGCGTTTCTGACAAAATTTTAAGTTTGGGCAATGAAATGAAGTTATTGCAGCAGGCTCCATTCGATTAATTCAAGTATAAAATTTGATTCCCGAGATGTCTGTGCCATAACATAATGAATAATTACTTCGAAAGCCAAATGCTTAGTCAGACTTTTGAAATCTATTAAAAGAGACAATTGTAACTTCACTGCATGAACTCGATATTTATTTCGCAGATATTATTTGCAACTAGCGAACGCATCACGCCAAAAAAGCACCAGAACAACCTGTGACCTTTGAATCAAGTCGAAAACGCCAAAACATGCACTCTTGAAGTTTTTCAGTGCCATACGTGTGCTCAGTAAACTTTTCAATGGAATGTTTCAGTAAGACATAAAAATTAAATTTCACCTTAAATTCATGATATTCGGACGTCAAATTCGAACCAAATATTTGTTTCTGTGAAACACGATGTACATATGTCACAAAGTGACCTTTTCGCACTCGTTGTAACCGGTTCCCGGTCTATTAGACTTGACAAATGAGTACCAGTCGTCATAACTGACACAACAGTTCTGCGAGCTGCCATGTCGGAAGGGACGTGTTCCCCCCTACGGATGCGGGGTAGACACGACTTTTTGTGTCTGTCATGCATGCGTGGTATGCCCCCTCAAGGCCTATGAAAGTGGCTGTTGCAGCCAGAGTCGGTCAGAGTCTGGCAGTCGAAGTTGGACTTTGACTGAGTCATCTACCCTCTGAGAGCCCTAGTCATAACATTCTTCTTGGGCACCAATCTGTCACCCCCCACGAGGTCTTCAATAAATATCTTGTGTTGTCATTAGTTATTAATTTGTCATACTCGTCGAGTAGTTATCTGTTGTTACTGACAAGTCATGCATGTCATCGAATTCACCAAACACCGTACAAAAGGTAATTCCGTTGTAAATTGCCATGTGGCCTAGGAGCCTCATGCATAAGGTTATTGAGTAACTCCAGGACGAGGACTGCCACTGCTTTGTCGAGTGACTAGTGATCCTGCACCTGTTTTAGTAAATCTGTCGTGCCACAGCTAACAGCCCTGCAAGGTTTGAATTGCCCGCACATCATATGCAAGGAGTTGTCAACGCGAGGGGGTATCAGCTTGTTGTTACCCTAGGTTTAGCGATTCCACCTGTCGCATACAAGATGTCGTGTGCGACATGCGACACATAGAAATATGAGTGTTCCAAAAGCAAAAGAACAAATCTTCAATAGATTAATTCCGGTCTGTTGGGTACGATGGAGCAAATGTTGGCATGAGCAACCTTTCACCAATATAATATTCACTTTTTTCGGCTGAGATGCACTGTCTCATTTCTCGGAAATAAGTATGTCAACGACAATTGTTGAAAAGGGAACAAAATTGGGAACAAGAAGTATATAGTTACCATGCACGCTATGAGCGTCAGAAATTTGGGGAAGAATTACTCATCCCCAGAATACAACATGCGATAATGTAATATTGCGTGATAAGAACAAATACGTGTATGGTAAATTAAGATCCGAAGCAAGTCACTGGTCACAGGTGTAGTCATGTTTCACCCATTGGGCCAAAATAGTTTTTTGGACAAATATACGAGTTAAAACATAACATTAATAATAAGTGTATTGTTTCTCCACCAAACATTTATTTCTGCCGAATTTATAACCCCACCCTCTGCATGGTAACTCATTGACCTTTCACCTATTTCAGTTATCTAACTAGATCTATTACACTAAAGTGTTTTCTGTGAGACTGCTTTACACATGAATGATTGTGTCCAATTCTAACTGGATGAAAATTCCTTCATTTGGAGAAACCTAGGTTGCGGACACATAAACAAATTTCATATCTCCACCTTGAAAATATGTATCTGCAGCATCAATGTCCTTTTTTTTTGGAGTGTTATCAGCAACAAAATAGATTATAATAACATCTTACAAGTCAGAAACTTGATTTGAATCCGACCTATGATCAGTGCTTTGATTAATTCCATGTACATTTTCCGAATTAGGATCTGAATCTATAGTTTCCATTGACTGGCCATGGCTGTCTTACACATTACCAGATTGTCATGGTAACATTTGGCTGCCCCATTATTTGGCTGCCACTCATTACTTTAGAGTAAATTTTGTCTATTACCCATCTACTCGAAAAGGTGTGATTGATTCCCGTCAGTTAGTGTTTGTGTTTGAAGCCTCAGTTTCAGTTTTGGGACACTGTTCATGCCCAAATTAACAGTGTTCCGGTTTTAGGACACTGTTCGTGCCCTAATTAACAGTGTCCCAGTTGTCCCTTTACTTGGCCAGGTGAAGCAATTGCTTCAGGAAAGAGCTAAGTAGGTCAGTGGGCTGGCCTAGATTGATTGACAGATCACCAGGACACTGTTAATTTGGGTGCAAACAGTGTCCAAAAACTGAGGCTGAGGCTTGAAACACAAACAATGACATTCACAGGATATACCTTGAAAAGTAATACTCATATGTCTTACCAGCATATAGCATCAAAGCCAAACATGTCAAGTAATAAAATATCTAATTAACAGGTGTGTTTCATTACAGCACACAATGTCACAGAACTCATCATGTAATGTTAGCTTGTTTTGTGCACATCTTTTAAATATTCAAATGAACTGTACATAGGCTTGAAAGTTTATCAAGGGCAAGTACAAACAGATTAGACACATATTGAATATTGTTCACATCAGATCTAGTCCTCTCGGCCTTCACACTACTAGGTACACATTTCTTCAAAAGTTGTAATTTACAATATACTAGCATAGTTACCGACAAACAGGTATTCCCCTCCCTTGTGTTACAATGGCATAGGCACTGCAGGATCAGGACTTTTCCCCCTGTAATCTGTTTTCTGCAATATGTGTACAATAGTGTGTGACACACTGTCCTATTTTCTGCAACTGCAGTGTCAAGGTGTGGAAGTGGAAGTGAAATGCACAACATATTTTTAAATAATGTAGATAATTTGTTCAATTGAGTTACATGACTGAATGTAACAATGTGTTCATACTTTGAAATGAACTTTTCTCCTTTGCTAACACACCAATACTATTACTGGCAATTTCACAAGTATTACATGGAGATGTCTGCTTTTTTTTTTCAAAATTGTACTCCTGATACAGTACCTACAACACCATTTGTGAGCCCATTGCAAAATTGTCAATATCACATGTGCACCAACCTTGACACAGAGCACACATATATCATATGGGTTAGATGAAAATGTAGTATTTGCCAAATTAGATCTGGTATTCCTGTGTTTTGAAAAAATCCTCAGCTTCAGATAAATATAACTGGCACTTGAATGGCACTTGCTAGTCCATTCATTACAGCATGTATTTTGAGCATAGGCATACATAACATCTCTAGGATAATCCTCCTCCTCATATGACAGACAAATGTAGTTCACAAGACTGAAACACTACATCTTCAGGTGATAATTTTCTGGCACATTTATTTTGATACAATTCAGAGCAGTGGCAAACTTAATACCTTTCTAATGCATAACCTCAGTAAGATCATGGCACAGAAAGCTTCCCATCATAGAGGGGCAAGTTCATCAAGAGTATTTACTTTCATGGGGAAATTAAAAAGTTGTGATTGCCCCAAAAAAATCCCAACAACCAATATGGTTACTCCTCCCTAATTATCAGTAGATTACTTTGTCTTTTTCTGCACTGAACATATCTTTCCAAATAGATATACCCAACAAACTAATCTCACTAATAACACACAATATGAGATTCTTCAGTTTCACTTCCATTTGGTGATTTTTTCCCAGCCGGATGTATCTGTATAACTGCCACTTCTGTGTAGCACAAAGGCAGAGTAAGTGCAGTAAGCACTTCACTAGGATGATGAGGTTGAACTCAGTGGATTTTTGAGAGAAATGTATTACACTGTCATTGTATAAATTTGATGTGTGATTTTGCAAGACCACCTAGACCATTTAGAAAAACTTGGTAGCTGTGAGTGTTGTTCCATTTGATAAACACCTAATATAAGTCTTACATCAGTTTTGATTTAAACATTATAATCTTTTTCTGACAATGATTCAGATGTCCTTGGGAAGGATATCAAACAAAATACCTATCCGCATGATCAATGTGGTAAAGATGTCAAGGAAAAAACTGCACTGCCAGATCTTGCAAGACATTATGAGTAATAGTGAATATCTTCATTGTTTGCAACATCAAAAAGTGATGAAATTGGAGATTCTTTGGTAGTGAGTCCAAAGCTAGTAAAATCTGAATTACAGGGGAGGGTTCTCTCTTGACCTTATTTCCACGGGACCATAAAAATGGAATTCGCGGATGTCTTTAGCAATATTACAATCATGCACGTCACCCTCTTTCGGACTTAATTCACCTTCTTAGTAAAAAACATTCCTCAGATTGTCTGCAAAACAACTGGCGTTAAATAAAAGGGAATTTCCGCCTTATCACTGGAACACTTATATCTTGTAACCAGGCAAATTAACTCATTCCTAATCAGAGCAACCGTATTGACTTTTTGTTTGAACACCATGCTGACCATGTCATACCATACCAACGGTCAACAATCAATTTAAAGTGTTTGTTCTCCCACACAGCGTCTCTCTCAATATCACCTTATCTAATATTGGTAGTGGGTTATCATTATAAAACTCCCTTGTCAGGCGACCTCTTTGACCTCAAAACTGAGAGCACTATAAAAGCCAAGGTAGGTAAAACTCAGGCTCCGAATGCAAAAATGCCTAGTTTTTCAGATGTTAACATTAAAATTAAACAAAAGTGATCGCATTTTAAGGTCAATTACAGGTTGAAGCTTCACAATTCAATTCACTACAAGTTGAGAATGACAAATGTTCATATTTGCCGCTGACTTTTCGTGTATCTCTGTGAATGGCGAGGCGAAGGCGAAAAGTAGATATACCGTGATTCACTGAGATATGGAGAATTCGGTAGAGATTTGCACTTGATAACACGGTCATTCAGAACTTTACAGCGGCAGATCATTGGTAATAAATTAGATATTGACGTAACATTATTGAAACGGACCTATGTTATCTGCAAAATTAAAATAACTTTTTACACACTGTAATCTGGATAACTTGTGCAATTTGCGTGTTTCACTGATGAAATATAAGCAAAGAGCTCTATGATATAAGCAACAAGTACGGTACTTTGCAAAAAGAGGTCCTTGGAATACGCTTTATGGTTTGTTCCAGTCAACTTTTTTCGCTTTGGAAAATAAGTTTCAAAGCAAACATTCGTGTTTTTCCTATTTTGTGTTAGATTCATTGAATTAGATGAATTCAACTAGAACCAGTCAAGCATGACTGAAGTCTATTACAAGGTTTTCTGTGTCTCTCAGTCACAGTTGACACTTTGGCTTAATGGTTAGCAAGCCTGACCGTTGATCAGTTGATCCATGGTTCAAACCTCACAGAAGTCTTTTTAATATTACTCTATTTTTTGTTATCTAATTAGATGAATTAGACGAATTTTAATTCAAAATAGGAAAAAGTCGAATATCGCGTTTAGCATGTCTATTTTATCCTTTTGTGATATTGGTAAGTCCAATTTAGAGAAGTTCTTTTGGTGACAATTTTTAGCATATTTGTCGTTCTTACAATAACTTTCGGAATCATCTCTCATAAAACATATTTAAAAAATGCGTGCATCAGTCTTTAGCATCATGTCTTTATGCTCCGCATCTTCCGGAATTTTATTTCAGATATTTATTTGTCGGAATTGGACATTTCCTGTGGATATATTTTTAGGGTATAGAACCTTTTACAAAGATATATGATGTAAAAGAAATTTATGTCATTTATTCATTAATGTGGAATCATTTGACAGAACTGGCAAATCTATGTCTTTTATTTGGTGCATAGATTTTGTGCATAGATTTAGTGCACAGATACATGTAACTGTAGTCAATCAATATTTTTATCCCAAAAACATTTTGATAAGTTATCTTTTAATATCACTAACATTTATTTTAGTGCAAAAGGATTACCATAAAAACAAATTAACAGTCCTGCCAAAAATATGACTTCACGAAAAACCAGATTGACACATTCATGTCAATCACCAAAGTCTGGAGGCAGGCGGGCGATAGTTCTATCATTAATACCAGTAAGTCCTCTTGTGTTACGCACCCGCGCATTAGCATCACTCGCTCTCCTGTTCGGGGGGGGGGGGGGGTTGGGGTGCCCCCCTGTCCTAGCCCGGATGGGGTACCACATTCTGATCCGCAGGATAGCCCCCTGATCTCTCCCAAGGGTACCCCATCCTGTCCCAGGGGGAGGTACCCCCAGTTCTCTCCCAGGGGTGATACTCCCTGCCCTGTCCGCGGGGGTACCCCTTTCCTAGGAGCTGACTGGGGTGCCCCTTCCCGGTCAGAACAGGGGGTACCCCCTTGGAGAGAACCTAGGACCAGAGACCAGGGGGCACCCCCGGGAATCGACCTGGGTCCATGTGAACAAGGGTGAGCAAGGGTACCTCCTCTCCCCTAGCCTTCAGACACTATGTTCTCTGGGGTTATCGTTGTCCCCTCGAAGGCATCAATAAGTGATCATTTAGGTGTTGTGGACCTGTGATGACACAACTCCCAACTTTTTCCACCACTTTAACGACACGCTTGATGTACCTTTTCCAGCTCACTTTATGCAAAGAAAGCCGTGCATTCAATATCTGATGTCCTTTTAATAGTTTAATCTACTTCTCGTGGACGAAAACTCGGCGGATTCCAGGGCATCTGCTGTTCTGACAAGATTAGATGCAAAACAAATGGCGAGCAAAGCGTTTTTAGATCAACAAGAATGCTAGTTAGCATTGTGTCGCACTGCATGAATTAAGCTTGTACTTGGCATGATGTTTGCATAGTTGAAGATTCATGAGTAAGAAACATGACATATTAGCATTTTATTGGTTGTGTTTTGAAATTGAAATTAATAGAAGTCAAGCCAAATCTGCTGTCATCCAAAAATGCCTTATGTAGGTGATTGATTCTGTCTGTCTGTCTGTGTGTGATTGTTTGTCTAAGTTTTTCACAAAAGTGAACATTGCTCAAAAAGTGGTCTGATGACCAATATGAAAGAATTTTTAATTTTAAATTATGTGTCTATCTAACTATTTTAGGAGTTATGGCCATTCTAAAATTATAAATATATAGGAATGTACTAAAAATTCGCTTTTAAAATGGCAAGAACTCCCTGGAAAATGTATGTATGGCCTTCAGATTTTGCCAACAGATGTGGCAGTTAATTCTATGAAATGGTCTAAACAATTGAGTTTGTGCAGGGGTGGGGTGGTCAA
Source organism: Haplosyllis leylae (assembly GCA_038406175.1). Taxonomy (NCBI): domain Eukaryota; kingdom Metazoa; phylum Annelida; class Polychaeta; order Phyllodocida; family Syllidae; genus Haplosyllis; species Haplosyllis leylae. Next base: position 709 of record JBCAUG010065937.1, on the reverse strand, counting down.
TTTGAAAAAAAAGTGTGCATTTAAAATGCCAAGTCACCATCTCGAGTTTAGAGCGACAACTTGAGTTATTTGTTTCTCATGTTATCCACTATATGTGCTTCCACATTCCATGTTATCTGTTTGTGCATGCACAATTACATTATCCGTGATTTGGGTTATAAGCACATTTGTGAAGTTCTTACAACAAAAACTGCATTTTAGTCAATTATGGAAGGAAAGAATGGAGAGGGATTTGATATTAGTAAGGCCAAAGACATGGCAGAGGTATGGAATGGTGAGTTTGTATTTAATTCATGTGCCATCCAGCCAATTTTGCATGTAATTAGCCATGTGCTTCCCAGAAACCAACATGGCTACTTCAGTTTCTGCATTATCCACCCAGCCATGTGATTGCAGGAATCCAAAATAAATTATTTGATAATAAACAGAAAGTAGATAATGCTGAATAAACCACACAAGGACATATGTCTAGAACTGTTTTGCTCTCAAAAATGATGTACTCATATCTGTGTTATCCATAAGTGTTATTTATTCTCTGTGTCTGTATGTTATCTGTAATGGAAAATCCAATCAAACTTATTCTAACTCTGACAATGAAATAGATAAAATAGCCCTGTGATGGGCTGAGGTGATTTAAGTTGAATGTGTCAAAAAGATGTCAAATGTCAAAAAGTCAAACACCTAGACTATGGAGGAGGTTCACAAAAAA
>JBCAUG010065827.1:0-22950 GCA_038406175.1 Haplosyllis leylae | reverse complement strand
TGAGAAGGATTTAAATCTGGTTTTTTGGAAGCCATTTCTGTTTTGAAGTCTGCTAGCTCCACCTGTTGATAAAAAAAAGGCGGGAAAAAGCCACCTGGTGTCAAAGTTGCACATGAATATGTACATGACATCCTAATACACCATCTGGTGGCAATATTTTCCCTCCACAAATTTCCTGGCATTTCTAGGAAGGGCCGCGGCGCATATCACTGCGCGCGAATATCATTCTCTAAACAGAGAACATAACCGGAAAACTCAGAACTCAAACTCTGTGAATATCGCGTCTCACAAAAGAACGTCTCTGAAGCTATGACGTCTGTAGGCAAGTTATGTCGGTGGTGCATGCCAGATTCAATGAAACAGTGGACATTTGACAATACAGTCGATGCCGGGTTTTTATTGAGAAATGACCTTGTTAGTCTTTAGGCGTTGTATGTCCTGTGGTAATGGAAATGTAGAGTACCATAAATTGACCCAAGAGATTAGCAGTCAGGCCGACATGAATGCTTTCAACTGTAGTAATCCATTCTCATATCCTTTATCAATTTATGTGCATTTATGGACGCAGGCATCTGTTCCATACGACAACTCGTTGGAGCAGTCTTCTTTCACCATTTCAGTATTATTCATTTTAACAAAAAAAAGTAGTATTACACTGCACCTGCGAAGTGTTGTGATTTACTTTTGGAGAATGATAACAAATATTTGGACTTTTGTTTGGATAATATTCTGCTAAAAACCTAAACTCTTTCATTGGTAAAGAAAATCATAAACAATTATGGTGGCTGTCAAGACATTGTAAATTGTAGTGGTTGTAGTGGTAAGAAATGGCTTGTTCTGGGGTGACTTCTGTCATTGAAGGTTTTCCCCTTCAGTTCCAAATCAAGAAATACAGAGCGGACGATGTTTCACAAATATTTTTTTGAGATAGATAGTTTGTAACCGTGAATGGAGAAAACATTGGTTAGTGACACGTTTGTGTATTCTAGACATTATAATTGTAAGGTCTCCGGGAAATTAAGATCTTAGAACAGATTTTGTTTCATATGGCGTCTGTACCTAGTATACTTGTATTCAATTGAAGAAATTAGGTCTGTTACCTTGACAAACATAGATCTTTTGCAAGGTTGTCATGAACATTCATTAATTCAGTGCAATTATTTCGATATTCAATTTCACACGGTTGACCTAGTTATGAAAAATTAAGTTTTGTAACAAAGCGAAACATGGATGTAACAAATTATGAATATCCATTGATATTACTTTCAATTTCATATAACTTTATTCTGAACGCCCGTGCAGTCATAATTTGGGATCCCGTTTTTGAACGGATACGGCTGAAAGAGTGTCGTTCAAAAAAGCAGACAATGATGAATGTAACAAAGCTTATATTGATATCATTGATATCATTATTACCGCCCGTATACGAAGTACGACGGGAAGGTAATATTTTCAGTTTGTCTGTCTGTTCACCAGGGGGAGGGGAGGGGGTACCACCCTGCCCTACCCCCAGCCAAGACCAGGACAGGTACCACCCCCATGCCAACCCTCTTCTCCCCCCCCAACCAGGACCAGGACAGGATACCCCCACCCGCCCCTCCCCACAGCCAGGACCAGGACATTACCCCCTCCCCCCCCCCCCAGGCCAGGAATAGTCGCAGACAGGATATGACACGGGCGGTATGCCTCTCGCGTTTTCACGCAGGATGACTTTCTTGTTCACATTCATACACAAATTATGTTTAGGCAGTTCATTCAAATCATGAGGTTTTAGGCAAGATATATAGTAATAACCTGGTTTGGAACATTTATCGTAATATAAGTCTTCGAATTACACCCCATTTCAGTAGAATAGTTTTCTATTTTCGAGACTGACATCGCAGTCAACAGCTTCTTTGTCAATTCGAGGAAATTAAAGCGAAAGTCGTTGCTCAGGTTGTGCGTGTAGCTGCAGAGGTTCAGGTTCCCAGCATCACCTCTTTGTAATTGCACGAGTCTCACTGAGTTCAGCTGTAACAAACCTGTCTCGGCGTTTTTCTTCTACTCTTACATTCGCAGTGAGTCCATCCACGGTAAATTGGGTCACAGTTTGTCTCGTCGAACGAATCTCTGGTGACTTTTCGTTGGGATTTATTTTTGGATATTGTCAATGATTCTTGTAAGTAAAATGTTCGGATTGTTTGTATTGAAATACATTTAGTTGACACACATTTCGATAAGATATCTTTGGTAAGTAAGTTGACTCTTAAGTCTTTCTATTTTGTTGTGCGTGACGGTTTCGTTTGCTATTTTTACTTCACATTAACTAAAAAATACACATCTAAATTATGCATTGTTCTAATGAGGTCAGTAATAGAGAATGTTATGTTGTTTAACGCCCTGGTCACACTGAACTGACCGATTTTCTTCCAGATATACTTTCTGATCTGATAATATGCAGAATGTGGTACAATGATCAGATTCAAATGCAGATAATATTATGAATTGATACATTTTTTGGTGACTCATGGAGGTACCTAGTGGATGACTGAGGGGTTTTTTGCCCAAGAATAACAAAGTAACTGAAATACCATAAACATGGTTAAGCCCGGATCGGTGTACACCGATACGGGGCTTCTAGAATTGGAAGTTCAGTCTGTAGGAAATGGTAAATTTGCAGCTGCAAATAAAATGAGGGTACTCCTAGAATGTGCAAAAAAAGATGAGGGTACTCCTGGAACTTGCAAAAAAAAATGAGGGTACTCCCTAGACTGCTGTCTAACACTGCCATCTATTGGGAAAAATTCGTGCTGCTGCATAGGGGAGTACCCTCATTTTTTTTGCAAGTCAGAGGAGTACCCTCATATTTTTTTGCAAGTCAGAGGAGTACCCTCATATTTTTTTGCAAGTCAGAGGAGTACCCTCATTTTTTTTTGCAAGTCAAGGGAGTACCCTCATTTTTTTTTGCAAATTCTGGGGGTAGCCTCATCTTTTTTTGCAATTCAAGAAGGAACGCCCGATCCGGGCTTGGTCGTATCCTGTACGGACTCGTTTCCCTTGTGTCCCTGCCCTAACACTATAACACGGCAGGCCTTGATCATATACTAACTTCCCGTGATGGTTCGTATCATGGTTACAGGGGAAGTTTGGACCCTAAAAGCATCAAATCCAGTTTGTCTGCAGAAAATTCAATTTGCGTTCCTTTCCTTATGTCCGTGAAACGGCACTTTGGCCCGTACTGCCGTAGGTTACTCGAAAAATGAGACAAGAATTGAAACAGATTCAAAATCTAACCTGGCATTTTACACTTTACTTTTTTAAATGACCAAATACGAATCAAGCCAAGGCTCTCTTCTCTTCCATCTTGGGAAAGTATTTTAGAAACACGAACCCAAGTCATTCATTTCCCTAAACCCGACATATTGAGTACATTCAATATTGAAAAAATAAAGAAATAACGTGCATTCAAGAATTCCGGGACATACTGTTAAAGCTAGTCCTTAAATGTTGAACGACTGTGATTTAAAAGAAGTAAGATGACTCTATAACCTTTCTCCACCACAATCAAACATGCGGTTTGATCTGAGGCGGATAGAGTTACGTAACATTGATCAATGCAGGTTCAGGTGGTGTAATGTGGATACAACGTGCTGCACAGAGTACGTAATAGAAGGTGCTGAACATGCTGTTGTGACACATTTTTTAAAAAGATCAACTTGAAACAGTTTTGGATTTTGGCCTTTTTTTTTTGGGTGGGGGGGATTTGAGTGCACCTACACTTCCTAACAGAGCTCCTGTAAAATGTTCTGAGGCCTGAGGCACAGTGGTCCTTCTCGGGGAGATAGCACACTGAGCCACCAGTGAAGATTCTTCATCATGTTAATATTTTGCTCATTTCTGCCATACCTTTGCTCTGAATAATGTCTGATTCGGTTAATTTCTGTTTTGGGGTCTGTTTCTGTATTGAACAGAACTTAATTTAAGCTGCTGGTGCCATTTTGAAACCATCATTTAACCACTGATGTCCAGACACACACCAATATAAGGGTCGTATTTGGGATGAGACAGGTCTTTATTTCAGACAGTGTCCTTTCACTGTGGTTTACATTACTTAGCTGCACGGCCATGTTACTCAGTCTTGTAGACAACTACATGTAGCTGTTACTGCTTTGGGTACAATGTTATTTTTAATTCCCAGCGACAGGCTCTCTTAAAATAGAAGAGGAACTATCGATTAGTTAAGCCCTTCTCCACTCAGTGCCTTTTCTTGCTTCCCTCTGCGTATCTCAGTGTTTGGAGAGAAAACGTTTCACGGTGAAAAAACCGAGGAGTGGCTGATTTCCTTACCAATGCTTTCAATTTTCACCGACGGTTTGGGAAAAAAAGAGATTTCAGTAATAGCTGCCGGAAATTTCAGCAATATGTGGCAAGTGATGTGGAAAAAACCGGGTAGAGAGAATAGGATCAATGCAGTAAAAAGGGTTTTAAGAAACATTTACATGTACCCCGTGTTTGAAATTAAGACTAGAGGCGACTCAAGAAGTTTCATACGCGGCGGAGGGGAGGTAGTGTGAACAACCAGAGATCCAAGCTTTTCCCATCGATTGTCTAAGACGCTATGAAAGTTGTCAACACGTCTTTTTGATTAAAAAGGTCACCACTTCAGCACACAGATCACCTAATTGTGAAGCTTGATCCCACTTGTAATCCTGGCACGTATCTTCACCGAAACCAAACAAGGAGGAGAAACTCCCCTCATATTTATTTGGAGCTGAATCCGTTTTCGATTAAGAGCAAGGCATCCCTGTATCTCCTAATATGGATGATCCAGTGTTTTTTGACGGTCCTAGATTTGGCAGGAGTGTTGGCCCGGGTCCAGTCCAGCCTGGTTCCTTAGTCCCAGGTGACAAGACTTTTCCTGACCTTTAGCTTTTATTTCTTCCATGTTTTAATTAAATTGTAGGTTTTAAAATGGTTGGTTTCTAATAGTAGAAAGAAGGTTATAAATTATGAACACTTTGGACCATGATATAGCCAACAGCACTACATGAATTTTTCCATGGCCTTTACTACATTGAATGTTGAAGTGAATGCCTACATTGTATATTCCCACCATGATTTCGACCCCACCTTCTCCTTTCAGGTCGATCTGGTATTCAGTATTGTAATTGATGACTATGGGTAGACAGATCCCAGTGTTAAATGGTGGTGGTTGGATTTTCAGCTGAAATGTTAACTGAAACAGACCACCAATCCTACACATTTACTGCAGCCTATTATAGTTCATCTTATGCCATCAAAGAGGTTACAAAGTCCATTGTACTGACGTACAAGCATCCAAAAGGCTGTCAACGCAACTCTTCCGCCGTATTACTGTAGGTCGGATTCAAATTAACATTCTGACTTCATTGCCATTTTTCTTTCCGTTATTTCTGGTCTCTTAGGACAACATTTGAAAATCTGAAATGTGCAATCAATGGAGAATTAATATTTCTATCCAACTGAAGATTTAGATACCAATTTTGTTTAAGAGGAATCTCAGACATTAAAGATAACATAATACAATGTTGGAAGAACTTATAAATGGCAATGTTTGGAATAAACTTATCTATTGTGTTATCTTCAGTTGGACAGAGTTGTTAATTCTCCACCAATTGCACATTTTACATTTTCCAATGTTGTCCTCAGAAACAAGAAATCTAAGAAAGAAAAAATGGCAATGTAGTCAGAACCTTGATTTGAATCCGACCTGTGGTTACGCTCGAACGTAGGACGGACAACCATTAATTTCTATGTATGTATTCTTCACGGTTAATTTGATGGTTTCTAAGCGTCAACAATACAATGTAGAATCCCTGCAACATAAAATAGACAAAGTATCTCTTAATAAAATCCAAGCACATCATCATCACCTGTTCATACAGTGGAAAAGTATAACGCAAGAGGCAATGAAAATAAACCCTTGGAACCTTCAATTGAGACGTCATTCATTTTATGACAACATATTATAATAGAATCATTATGATAGAAAGCTGCAGTAACTCTGTTCGCAAATCGATGTCTCGATCAATTATATCTTGGATCGTCTTGATGTGTTCACAAATTAATTGCTATTGAATTGTATTCTACTGTATTGTGTGGAGTTGCATGTGCAGACGAACTGAGCGCCTCAGGCGTCAACACGAGATGTATTGGACAAGTTGATTCAAATAATTAAAACAGACACATTCTATGGAGCATTCTTTCTTACATTGTTATCAGTTTATCACATATTAATTGCATATCTTATAGGCAATTGTGGGAGAACAACATAACATCCACTGATTTCCATCAGTATGTGAGTAGCCTCGGGACTGTGTTTTCCAGGCTTGGGTATTGACCCAATTGAGACATATTTTTCCCACTACCAAGGGAGTTACAATTTGGAGATTTTAGTATGCCTTCTCACACACATTCCTCTAAACGTTTCTTGTATGAATTTCCATTCATTTTGACAAATTGTACAGCCAAACAGGCTGTACACCCACTGACTATTATTGTTGCCAATTCTAAGTATAGTTCGAATCAATCTCATCCATAGAAAGGATGATAACATTACAGTAACTGGAATATACTTGTTTTCTTCGTGGGAAACATTGTAAACATTAACGATTCCGAAAATAGAAAAAGGAAGTTTGATTCTGCGCCAGAATCTAGTGCTCCCGTGCCGTGGGAAAGTAATCTCCTTATAAATAATAAACTCAGGAAACTAATCTCCTTCATAAACTGCAAGATATAAACTCGAACTTGGGTCCCATAGGATGGTTCTGTGGTTTTGGTACCTGGATGCTTCGCGAGTGATTTGGCATTGATGAATTCTGTTTTAATGGCTTAAAAATAAAAGGAGATGTTGATGTTTTATTTTCACTCTGGAGTTTTGGTTTTACAAAAAATATTGTCTTGGTAAATTGGATAGCAATCCAAACAAATTTCTTGACACTTATTGTCATCATATTTACCCATGAGCTTTCATTGCCAATAAATATCGTTCCAATCATTCGAAAAATAATGACACTTCAACAAACTCCACTTCTTTTTCATTGTGATTTCAGAAATAAAAAGTTGTGTAAAATAATTGTGTTTGTGTAAGTTTAACGTCAATCTTTTTTAATGGTACTGAAGGAGTTTAACGCGCGGGAACCATTTGAACCCCGATACCCGGGGCGCCTGGTTTGAAAATGAAATTGTATATTAAGCTGTCCTCGATACAATTGTACATTTCACGTTTAATTTTCCGTGTTGCGTATGTTTTCAGTGTGGCTGGTACTGGGGTCCTCTCTCGTGGGACGACGCAGAGGCTCGTCTGGCCAATAAACCGGACGGCTCGTTTTTAGTGCGGGACAGTTCCGACGATCGCTACATCCTGTCTCTCAGCTTCCGGTCTCAAGGCACGACACACCACACGCGCATAGAACACTACAAAGGTAAGATTTTTTTAAATTCAGCAAGCAAGGTAGCAATAGCAGTAATAGGTAGTATGCCTCTCATTCTGATTTTATCCTTGACAGTCTTTGCGCATGCCTCGAGCATGTCAAATGATATTTCTGAAGCCTGGATCTTCAGTTAGCATTAAAGTACATTCTATCACAGGAATGAGAGGAAAGGTTTATTTATTTCTGTATTACATTTCTGACTTATTTTTCGACGGAGTTTGAACGAATATTTTTTAAACACCACATATTGCAAAAACACACCAGTGACTTTCGTTTTCAGCGAGTTTTTATTTTTAGTATCGTTTTTCAACAGGGAAAAGCAATCGACCTGTTAAAGTTTTCCCCGGAAGAGTTTTTAACCCAATTAAGCTCAGCATGTGGATTGAATTATGTACAAATTAAAATGAAATTGGAAAAGTGGAATTCCCTCTGTTGTGGGAGGGAACTGCACAAAATAAACGAGCTCCAATTAGCTTGAAGAATTAATTGAATGGAAGCATAAATCAATGTGAGAAAGATCGATGCATCCCTCTCTGTGGTGGTTGTTTGCTCCTGAAGTGTGTGATGTTCAAGTTATTCTATTAATTTTAAACTCTCTATCTTTTGAGTAAGTGTATTATTTTCTCAGCTCTTAACGCCCCCCTCCCATCTACTGTGATTTCGTGCTTCCAAGAGGTTGTGATTTAACGAAAACTACGTAATTTTTATCTTCGAAAATTATGATAAGTAAAATTAGCAAATCATTGCAGAGATGTTTTAAGAGTAGTTATAACCTGAACCTGTGTTTTGGTAGAATGTCTTGAATGGGCCCACCATTATTTTATTTCTTGTTTTTTTCCCTTGCTTATCCAAGCAATACAACATGTGGCTGAATCCCGTGGTCCTATAACCAAAACAAATGGTAATTAATCAGACATGAACCACAAGTGTCTCGAGGCACCTTGTTGTCGTCAACATCACCGATAGCCGAATTCATAAAAAACGGCATGATTTACGGATTTTATGATTTACGGATTGTCAATAATACACACGAGCCGTAATCGTTCCTTTATTCGGGGGGGTGGGGGGATCGTTTGTCATTGAAATTAATCATTGTTTCGTTGTGGAATCCGACGACAGGAAAACGAGTGTTAATTGTAGGGATTGAGTGGGGACGGATAGATGGAGGAGATAACGGTTATTGGTGGTGCAACGAGGATTTGAACGATTAAATGGGGAAAAGCTCTCGGATGTGATTTGAATTGTTTTAACATTACTTTCAACTTTTTGTTCGAGGAACATCAAGTATTTTAGAAAAAGGTGCCACGCTATTTGAGCATTGATCCGTGGACTAAACTCGTGGACACGTACAGAAATACACAATTTTAACACAAAATAAACCCAGAAAAAAGAAAAAGAAAACCTAGAAATAAAACAAGGTATATCAAATGTGAACAGACGTTTGCAGCAATGGTATTACCCACTTAGCATTGCCACTGTTTTTGAAGTGGAACGTTTCCCAGTACATTGGGAATCCAATTATTATGACTTGCCTCCAAGTCTTTTGAAATTATAAACCAATTATCTTGTCACTTATGACTGCGTGACATTTAATTTTTGCACTGTCGAGACAATATTGTTGTTTTCCAGTGCAGAGATTCCCTGGATGGTTTTATGCTTGGTCATCAATGTAAAATACAAGTATATAATTAACAAAGAGTTTGTGACTTCATATATTTGCGAATAAGCAACAACATAGCAATTTAATTTGAGAAGTATCTGTATCACTAACTTCTTGAAAGAACCGCTGTCAGTGGCACATCCAGGGTTTCCTTTGAGGCTCGCACGACCATACATGCCTATTTTACGCCAAAGTGTCCAAAAACCCTATAAAGTTTAAAAAAAAGGACCAACACGCATTACTAGATTCACCAATGACAGTTTCCTGATCTTGAAGCAGCCACCGAAAAAAATACACTCGAGCATTTGGACACGAAAAATGCCTTTGCGCCCTTTTTGCAAACTGTTTTTCGGTTGCAAAACAGCAGAAAATTACCGTTCACAAGAATAATTGCGCAGTTAGCAATCTATTATATTAAAGCTTTGTTGTAGCTCCTTTGTTCATCCATTAAATAATGAGGGATAATAGAGGATAATGCATCATTTGGTGTCAAAACATTATCCCATTAATTGACCGTGGGGGACAATAATTAAAGCTATGCTTTCGACCGCAAAACCTGTTGGCCTTTTATGTCCAGGGACTAGTTCCAGAACACTGTCTGTTGGTTTCTAAATGGTTAATTGTTTGTCTAATGTTGGGTTTTTCAGATGTATCTATTTTCTGTTGAAGTTAGCACAATTGAGCTTAGACAATTGAGCTAACGGGGCTTGCTCATGACATTATGTATCTCGCCATCAGAATTCTGAAGTGTGTGTGCTCCCATTAAATTTAATATTGCATTCGATACAAGCAAATTTGAACAGATATAGTAGTAGGAAGAGATATTGTAAGAAGTCAGTCGTCCTGAACCCATAAACAGACAGCGGAAATTGAAAACACCGATTGCATTTAGCATTGTGACATTTCAAACTTGGGTGTAATGGTGCTTTCGGTAGCCTAGAGAAAAAACTTGCAAGCACTGAGAGTATATTTATCAACCTTCTGATTTATTACAGAAGATTAACCATTGTGGATATTTGCATGTAAAACCATAGATATTACTTTCAAATGACGGATATTCCCAGAGACGGGATACCACAAATGACGGATATTCGTAGAGACGGGATATCACAAATGACGGATATTACACAAAACAGCGTGCTCTTCTATCTGATCGAGCCTGGACCGTCTACTTGGCCTGACCTCTTCCATTTTCCTGTCATGGTCACTTTACGAGAAGCATAGTATCTTCTAAAGAGCAAGATCCGAAGGACTGAATTGTACGGATTCTTCAGGATGTCGCGAGCAGATCCGTGGGGAGGGGATGGGGAAAGCAAGAAATCTGTGCAGTTGCTTCAGCCATCTTTTATTATCTATTTTTGCGGGAACAGGAGGGGCTGCATGACTCCTTGGCCTCCTTGATCCAATACTTGATGTTCTGTTCAATTTGTACGAAGTGTAGAAATCATATCTGTCGTCAGAAATGAATTTACATTTCCGGAACTCCTACTGTTTGAATGTGTGCACTTGTGTTTTCGTTGAATGCAGTTGATACAGCTGCCGCAACCAACACCATTATTCTCCACGGATTTTTGTGAAATGCAGTGTATTTGCGGTCAATGTAAGGATATCATCAAACAATGTGTATCGATTGACCCAATAATATGTGTACACACTGGGAGTTAACTTCGGACTGCTATTGGTCCGTTGATTCAATATTCCCTCATTACTTAGGTAAATATTGACCCTGTATCCCAAACACGTCTGGATGAGGAGATATTTGCGCCGAGCCAAAGGAGTCTTACGCCAATAGTGCGGAGAAAATTTGCCTGCAATGGGCAGTGTAAACTGTACAAGGAAATAGGTCAACGATGAAAAGTAGCATGTGATTGGAAGATTATTCCGCTTTTTACTGTATCAAATTGACAATAGCCATAGTAACGCTATTTTACGAACGAAATACTTTGATTCAGACTAGGTAATGTAGGGCAATTTACATGGTCAATTTGATTGCGTCACATATTTTGTATCGCGTTAAATACCGCACCTCCTCTGACGTACGTACATGGACACTGATAGTACTCCATAATGAACCAATTCCTTGCTCAGGAATTGGTCATGCATGTTTGTGAATATTTTAGTGTGTAAAATATAGTACGTGTGACAGTAGCAGATGACCATCTGTTGATACTAATGACATCTGTCAATGTTTAGGAAATAGTTTTGCATGAGGTTTACGGACCTCATTCGTGAAGTCCTCACTGAGGACTAGGTCAATGGGCACATTACGCTACATGGTAAAACGAAATTATCTGGAGTTCAATTGATAACAGTCTGGGTGTCGTTTGCAAATTGAGTAACATTATTTATGAACTGTCATCGCTCGGCCTCATAAATACTCGACCTGTCGCCGTGACCCAAGTATTTTACCATTTACTATTTGCGTAGTTATACGCAATAAACCCACAAATGACATGCATACATATGTGATTGTAACCGTGACTTGATAGGACAAAGATATCTGACATTTTATTACCCAGTTTTGTTGCTCAGTTCATTACGAACTAAATAACACAAATTCATTGCATTTATTCTTCAACGTAAACTACCGACTGTGTCATGTTACGAATACAAAGCCATCAGTAATTCGCGACCTTCGTCTTGGGTTCGGGGCCGGAGCCGCTCGTAAAGTACGGTTAACGTTTCTTCTAACGTTTCTTCGTACAGAATGGTCATTCAGCACCGCGATCCGGACGCATTAACAACACCCGGTCCGCAGATTTATGGCAGGTTGTTCTCTGAATGGAGTTCCGTTTGCATTGTACTGCGTAGTGCTGCTACATCGAGTTGAAGTTGAAGTTGATTTGCTTAGTGATCACCATATTGTGACCGACGTTTATTTTGAGGGATTTTCGCTTATTTGCTCACTGATGAAGTTGGTGAAGCACTCAGAAGTGATCATGAACTCTGATTTCAAAAGCCATAACTACTTTCATAATGAAAGAGACCAGGGGAAAACTATTCTTGTGATTAGTCCGCCTTAATACAACACTTTCTTCATCTCTGACGCCTTTTAAATTAAAAGTGATATCAGAAATATTTCTGTCTGAAAAGTGACATCTGAATGAAGCTCTCCTTTTCAAACTTTCTGCGGGAACCAATTTTAGAGATGAATGTTTCTTTTGTTCATCGCATCAACTATGATATTAACTCCAAGAATGTCAATTCTCTCATCTCATTCACATTAGCACTGTGAGATTTATTCACTTCAGTATGAGATTCGGTTTATGTGAATTGACGGCAATAATTCAGCTGTCGTTAAGTAGGCAGCGGCAATAACGGAGACGTTTACTAGCCGCCGCGTGACTTATTTCAAAGCGCAAAAAACTAATCATGGCAGCAAATTGTAAGCAATGAAAGAAGGCATAGAAATGTGGGAACCTCATGAATGGGCAACAAGTCATATAATTACTTGTTGACTCCATTTGTGACTGTCAGAATGACACTGAATTCAGTCGGAATTGGCAAATAAATCTGAAGTAGAAACGACATCCAATTGTTCGTTTCTGTACCTGGATAAACACAAGGGAATGAAGTATTGAGATTTCATTTCTTACGTTCATAGCTTTAAAAACCGGAGTTTATGTTATCGTATGTGTTGTTCATGGCAACGTGGAGCAAATGATAGCGACTGCAGAATAATCATTTGAAAAACAAAACGTATAATAGTGCAGAACAAAGCGAACACAAATGACCTGTAATTTAAACCCTGCTGTTTTTTTCGTGTCGTAGTTAACACTCAATTGCAGTGACTGCCAGTGTATTTTGCCTCGTTATTACACTTCTCAGCAGTCATTAAGCCTCATTAAGTATCCGTTTGTCCGACGGGTTCTCAGATTATACGAATAGTCCGGCCTCAATTTCCTGCGTAAAGACCGTAAAACTCTCGTAAAACGTGAAGGGCGGTTCACATTCATACAGAGAGATCGAGCAAGTGCGACATCGAGTATTTCTGTCATTGCTTCTAATCGTAACTGGACGCTGCGTGCGAAACTGGTGTCGTTTTCTTTCTGAGTGCCTATGTTGGTGAGTTCAGTTTAATGTTTGTCACCCATTGATCAGTGTAACAACACTGTGTTTCTGAAAGCAATGGGATGGGTCCAGTTCGAGTACAACATCACCAGTTCCTGGTGGTGAACCATGCAGCTGTTCCTGGTTTACCTTAACGCAATGTTGGTGAAACCTCTGGACTGACCTAAGTCACATTAACGCTGCGACCAGAATAGATCACATTGAAGTCCAAATGTCAATGTATGGTGGCATTGAATCCATGGATAAAAGGGAAATAATTTTTACGTTTAACCTTGTCCTTGCTTGACTTCGTTTGAGAACCTGATACATAAAAGCAGATAAATGTCATTGTATTTCATGTCAACTAATCATTAATGACCATCACCATCACCTGCCTTGCACACGCGTTCATTGCTTCATATGAACCCCCATAAGATTTCACTGCGAAAGGCTCCCCGTATTCTATTCGCTTCAAGTGGCACGGAAAATGGGCTCTTCTCTGTGACCTCGCATAGCGGGTCAATGCTTATTGGAAGATTCGATCAAATCAGTAAATAGTACAAACCTAATTTGGAGGGTACAACCCGATATAGTGAGATAAATGTAAATACAGTGAATTAGGCTGTCGGATGTACTACGAATTGGGCGCAATGTTTTTTAGGATGCGACTGAACAAGCCGAGGGATTTGGCAGAACCGATGTGTATTGTAAATCATGTATTGAATGGGGATACTGCCATGGTAACATGATTTGTAGGTAATCATGGCAACTACAACACTAATGCTGTGGACATTATTTCTATTGTGCACACCAATGGAATGCAATTGAAACTTGAACTCTTTTGGATGGAGGTGAAGTTGTTCTGAACTGATTCTTCTTGAATTGGAAATTAAGGCAAACATGAACATCTTCCTTACATACACTCAGTTTTGCACCACCTTTGAACCTCAGTTATTTCCCGCCATTCATGAGACCAACATTTTTCACAATCAGTGATGCTTCGGGTGCCACACCTGCTGTATTTGTACTTAACAGTCCACTCGCATTCTTCCTCTGCTACAAAGAAAAATCCTCTCAGCATTTTTCTCCGTCCAGATCGCAGTATTAAGACGAATTACTTTGCACTCTGTGGACAAATAGCAATAAAAGCGACTGTGTTCATTAAACATGGCGCCATTGACCAAACAACCAAACATGGACACAGTGCGTGCCCGTGCAATGTGATCAGAATGCTCAGTTTCCTGGAATTATCTGGGGAGGGGGAGAACGAGAGGGGGTGGCAGCACTGAGTTGCCTTGCGAGACTGACCTCCAGACTGCCCATTACTTGTTCTTAATCCTGTCAGCCTTGCAGTGAGCCGCCTCCACAAAGCTAATAATAAAATAATCGATGTCCAGATTGCAATGATGTTGATTATCAAAAGTTATGGATCAAATAACAATTGATTTAAATGTCGGCCTAATTTAGCATGAAAAATGGAACTTCATATTGCATACACAGCAAAGTTAATTGCATAGAATTTAGTGATTTGGGAAATGGTTGAACTGGTTTGTCTGAAATAAAATAGGTTTGACCAGTACACGGACAAAATCCTTTGACAATTGTTCTTATATTTTCTGTCAATCTCTTTTGGCCGAAATCCTTCAAGCAGTAACAGGACAAATTTCTCTATTAGAAATCATTGCAGGGAGTTGTCAGGTCGCATGATCTGGAGCTTTCATCACCCTCGCTCAGACCTGTCAGAGCCAATGTCCAGAACCAGTGTCACGCGAACCGGGGGATGGAAGAGGGAACCTGGGAGGCGATGAAGGGCTGATGGGGCACGACGTGTTCAAATAAGGAATTTCAGTTGCCCTCCATGTATGTGGAGGCGTTGAGCAATATCAGTACATATCAGTACAGAATGCTCATCCACCCCCGTGGGGAGAAGCTAAAATTCAGGTTCAATTCTGACAGTGAACGTTCTTGATAAGATACATGTTCATTGACTTTTTGGAGGGAACGGGACATCAGCTCGTGGGCGCATGGTGCAGGTAGATAAACCTTTGTCTAAACATGATCTCGTATTACCCAATCAATACAATAAATCCCAGTAATACCGCTCTCATTGCTGCCGTTGCACAGACTCGGCCACTCATGTTACACCATAAATCCAGCTTGTTGACCTTTAACGTTTATCCACTCACAGAAAGCTTCTAATGTCAAGGCGATTTGTGCCTGAATTCCGAAATATTAGGTCACTCCGTAGCGGATTCCGAAACTGGGTAGGGAAGGCTAAGGAACATATCAATAAATGCGTTGCCCCCTCTTTCCGACCCTCAGATGAGTACAATATCACATGACCGTTAAACGAGGGTGATTACTCAAAGGATGCTACAATTTAACATTTTGTGGGCATGGTACTAAACTCTTGTGACCTTAAAAAATAAGATAACCAAAGTTGGCTAATGTGCTTGAAAGAATAGCCACAATTACTGCCCATGGATAGGAAATGGCCATTCATGAAAACCTTTGTCCTTAAAAGGCGTGTGCTGTGCAAGAATGACTACGGCGAAATCATGTATTGGAGAGAAAATTGTAAGGACAAGGCATCCCTCCCATTGATTCGTTGGAGAGCCATTGCGTGAAGTCATACAGAATGTTAACAGCATATTCGGAAATCTGCTGTCGTTGACAGCCATTTTAACAGCGGCTGGTTTAGCCTGCATGAACTGCACATTGTAATGGACATGTGGTTACAGGAATCTGATCGCTGTTTAACCCTGGGGCCTCAACCTCGGCTCCCACACTCAGACAATCGAGAGTGGACATGGACGGCTAGAAGAGGATCGGGAATGAGAGTGGGGGAGGGGAGCACCGTATGTCTGAAAGAAAACAGGACTTCTGTGATGGAAGGCAGAGAACGTCTGCGATCTCACAGTGGGAAGGGAGGCCTGGTAAAAGCGAGGGTCTACTGTTTACTTAGATGCGAGCACCTCCGCCAACCTCCGTCCAAAAGCTGTTTGAAAGTCTGGCAAAGCTTCTGTTTTCTCATTCTGAACGCAACACATTCCCGACCTTGTCCAGAGCCACTTCAAGAGATGTTTATTTTCCTGAGATGTTCTAAATAAAAATAGAGAGAACAAATGGTGGTTAAGGGCTACGTGCAAAAAATGTGACATTAGTAAAATGCAAAGCAAAGCGTAAAAGTAATGGTCAAAAGGAAAACAAAAAAGAAACCTAAAATGTAAGTTGTTAAAAACTGTACAGTGACTCTAGAGGGGAATGATGCCCACAGATCGGAACTAGGCCCATCGCCTTTGAATAAAATTGGAAATTGGCTGGCTGCCTTCTTCGTTCATTCACTGTTGTCCATTTTATGTGTTCCCAATGTAACGTAACCATTCAGTTTGGGTTCAGTGAGCTCATTACTGTAGTTCTCTGACCCTCTTGAGCTCCATGTTTCTCTCTCTTCTGTTACTCTCCAGAGTCTATTGTGGAATTGTGACCTTTGGCATTTCGCCTTCAAATCTCCCAAACACGTACCACCACTAGCAATTCATGTTCGGACCATAGTTGCAGATGTTCAATTCTCCCTTTTCCTTCCTTTATTCATGGTCCCAAATAAGGCTCACGGTTGTACATTCCCAACTCTACCAGACAAATACCATCCCCCACGCAACTAGCTGTCCCTAACCATTCACGGTTGGACCACAACTCTTGGAGGTGTTTAACTACTGGCCCTCACCCCCACCCTCCGCCTCTCCCTCCCCTACCTTCGTCCCCAGTGCGTCTGTGATGTCTCCCTCTCCCCTGTCCCCGGAGTGTCTGTGTTTGCTCTTACGTCACCCAATGCCCTGGATCATGAATCGCCGGTTGATTGTAACGGGATCCTGTCCAGTAGGATGCACTGATTTAATGGCGCCTGATTGCGGTTATCTGATGTAGAAGTAGATGTAGGTTTGTGGAAAACTGAATTCAATTTTCCCAGTAAGAACAATTCCCTACATTTTTTTTTTCAATCTGTTGCAGTTTTTCCCATAGTGTAAGCATTTCCAAGCGTATTCATATTCAGCTGTGGTATTTAAAAAAAATTAAGATAAATTGCATTTAGTTTTATTTTTTAGTTTGGTCTTTCAACGTCTGGTTTGATTCCAGCCGCAAATTGTATGTTTTAAACGTTTTACCTTTTTCAGCAATCATGACTATTAAAGAAATAATTGCAATAATTGCAATTGAAAATTTCATATTTGACTTCACAGAAACAGGTCCAGCTTTTTGCAGCTGTAGTACATACACGTACGTTCTACGTCGATTTTCCGCTGTATCTGGGCGTATAATGATATTTTGATGTGATGATGCAAGCTCTATTTTGAAAGCTGACGAAACTTAAAATCGTCTGTACTTAAACACTCGTGGATTGTGAAATATCTGCGCAGTTACCAAGAAACGTTCAGTACAAACGGATTGTTTGAGGTTTTCGAAATTTATCTTATTCTTACATTGGAATTACCTCTTTTTCACTGAATTTGACCTCTTTACGGAGTATGATCTTTTAAATATAAGGGATTAAAAGTGTTACAATACATCCACAATGCGTTGGAGACGACCAGATGCATGAATCTGTTTTCCGTATGTCACGTTGGAATCACCATCGTGACGTTGGATTTGGTTTCTCAAAGTTGTGTTATTCTTCAAACGGAAATAACAAGAGTAAACAGCGTAAAAGATGTCACAAAGACCAGATGATGGTCGTTGTTTTTCGTATTTCTACATTGGAAGTAACATCCTGATAAGAAAATGATGAAGTGCTTGCTGCTATGCGACAATTTATGAAACATGGGGAGTTGAAGGGAACTTGATTGAAAATAACCATATTAGTGATAAATCCAAATACAGACAAATCAACGGAGAATGGTGAAACTAACAGCATCACAGGATACAGATAAAGCTGTGCCAGACATTCGTTTATGTAAAGCTGAGTATTTACGAAACCGTTACAGCAACTGTAGTGGCAGTGCGACTAATTGACGAAGTTGACTCTAAATGGATCAGAGAATCAATTATCCAAGTATCAGAATCAAAATGCGCGATATTTTGTGGGAGCATTTGTTTAAATTATGTTATTGGGGCAGGTCTGCAGGGACGATCAGTAGGAAGCATATATGTCCAGAATCGAGTTGATTGTATTGGACAACGTTTTAACGCAGTCCTCAATTAGGGGACCTGATTATCACACTCACCGTGGCTTGCTGGTTGTCAATGGGAATCTATTTTGAGCTAAATGAGTGCAACGTATTCCAATGCATTCTTCGGTGTTTAAACAAAGAAAGATATTTTCGTAACAACCTTCTGTAGTATGTAAATGTTACATGTTACTTACTGCTGAAAGAAATATCTCATGGCCTTGAATTCGGTACCAGTAAGCAAACTGCAATACACGTTTTTTTTTATCCCGGCGCTTTGATGCTATGGCCATCATCATTCATCTTGCTCTTACACTTACACTGAAAGAAAACAAAAATAGTAGTGAAATCTCGTTCAAGTTGTTAAACAATTACAGCTCGCAGGTAATTTTTGATGCCCCCAGAAAGTTTTAAAAATAAAGATATCAGTAGCTCTGCAAATGGTCTAATTGTCGACAGTAAACATGTACTTGAACGTTGTCTGACGGAGAGAAATATCGCTCACGTTCGATTTTCTGCGAGTGTGAACAGTGTCGTAACCCAATTTTGATTCAGATCATGTGTAATGACAGAGTGTAACTGCAGGCAGTGACTACTGCCCGCTGCCTCAGAAGGGTTATTTATGCCTGCATTGAAGTAGGGAAGGTCCTGCGTAGGCAATTGCAAGGGAATGGGTTGTTAAAGACCCTGTAGTGGGAAAATATTGCCAATAAAATACACAGGAAATGCTTTGGTGGTGATCGACTTTTTAGGGGGCAGAAAAATCAAACGGGCATTGGCCTTTGATGATTCCCGTAGACTCATTCCTCTTTTTACGCGATGTTGGATTCAATATTCCAGACGGACTTTGTCGTTGATTTCAGCTGTACATTTGGGAGCAACATACATGTCTGTGCCAGCTCCTTCCTCCACGAAAGAAATGCAGATATCTAAAACAAGGACACGAGTATGAGAGAAAGCAAGGCGGGTTCTTACTTGGCCTGATAATCCTCGAAAAATCACAACACACCTGGAAAAGCCGGGAAACTCCGGGAATTTTGTGATTTTTGATAAAAAAACTTGGAAGAAAGGATTCTCCTTCTTGTCTGGTGGTTCATGGCCCTTTAAATTGGACTAGAAAGGGAGGTTTGGATGATCACAGAATGATCCATTTTTGTTCAAATGAAACTCTGTAAAGTGTAAGGTTGCAGATTTCAATATAAAAGAACTTGGAAATCGCTTCAAAAAACTGAAAAAACATGGCAAAATCCTGGAATTTTTCAGTTCAGAAAAGTGGGAACCCCGAAGAAACATAATTATGAACAAAATGATTTGTGTTTTGCTGGTGGCTCTGCATGAAATGCGGTAGGGTCGTTAGCCTTAATAGTTTTTACCCTGGTAAAAATGACCGAAATACTGAATGGTACATGCGCTAGTCATCCCGATGTTTCTTGGTTCCGATTGATTATCTCGAGGGAGTAGTAGGTGGTCCTCTTGTTAGAAAAAATGACTTTTTTCTGTTATTAATCCCAGCCAAATTTTAAAATATTCATTTCCCTTTGATCGGAATTCCTTTCTTGTGCCCAGAACGCCAGGATCTCTTCAACATATTCAGTTCAATGGATTTCAATTCAATTAAATTTAGTAGATACTGCAGTGCAACAGGCTCAGTCGTAAATTCCATTTCAATGACATCTGTTCAGGAAACTGTACACCCACTGAAACACGTATTCTCAGTGTCTCCAAAGCAATTAGACTCCATTTTCCAGACAACATTGAAGTAGCAACAGTCACATACAGATGAATCAGAAAAACATTAAGACCAAAATCGGAAGGAGCGAACAATGAACAGAATTCTCTACAGAAATAGATGTAAAGGATTTAAAGAAATATGGCTGTTCAATTCTAAGAAAAGTGACTTATTGTACAACCTTTCAGTTCCTTCTTCATTTCTAAACGTATTCCAAATTCGAATGACATGCAGGCGCTCTTTTAGAACTAGTCCTATTTTCTCCAAGCTTATCAGAATCCACTTGCACAGAATAAACAATGCAAGTACTATTTTGAAATATATTTCTTATTTGTGACGATCTTATTTTTGAGTAAGAAAGAAAAAACGTTTCCTGTATTCTCGTTTCGGTGAAATATATCAGAAGCCAACGGACACATAATGGACTGTGCTGACGTTCTTTTTGAAATCCTTCTCATTATTGACTACGGGCTTTAGGCAAGTAAGAAATCTTACTTCTTACTTTTTTGCTTTGATGAAATACATCACAAGCCAAAGGACAAACAATAAACTAGACAGGGAAGCATCTGCAGAGTTCTGTGGAGGTGTGCGGGAGGAGAGTGCTGTGGATGTGTTCTGAAGAAGACGTGAGAAGGGCTGTCGGTTCCACGGCAGAGGAAACTTGACCCTGTCGCCTGAATCAGAGACAGAAGTAGCAGTAAAACACGACGGGAATAGACAGCTGACAACCACAGCGAGACACACAGGATGGCATTTAATCTGAACTCCTTCCTGTTTGATCTTACGAAGATAAGAGAACTCTATATTGATTATCAAACACAAACATAAATTTGAAATTAAGATGGCTGTTTAAAATAAAGCAGTTACGATTGATTTTCACTGGTTACAGTGACTAGAATAGTTCCATCATTCATCTCTGATTGACGAACAAAGCTTGGAAGTAATTGATATTGATCACACCCCGTAAGACACTTGTAAATGGATCTGCAGGTTTTTCGTGAGAACAGCAGTGAAAATGTGGTCTTTCCCAAGTTGAGTTGACCACACGTTTTTGTGTTGACCTTTACCTTCACACGTACTGTTGAGAGCTCCTCATTGTTGGTTAGGAAAAACTGCATCGAATTCGTGACTTGGTTCAGTTCGTCTTGTATTTTTGCGCCCAATTCTCGACAACGGTAGAATAAAGCAAAGTAAAAACATATGGTTGAAAATGAGTGTCAAGTTAGGTTGGTGGCTGTACGGAAAGTGTGGTGCGAATATATAGTCACCTTTCCGTCATTCAAATGAAAAATTACAAGGAAAGAACTATAGGTCGGAATTTAGATAGATATTCCTAGTATCACATGGTGTGAAAAGCAATCATTCTCAAATTACACGATTGAGGGAGATCTAAAGCAGAATTATTGCCTCGCGGAAATGTAGCTATGATGAAGTGAAAGTCGTATATGTTGCCTTATCTGTCTCTCAAGGTCTTCTCTATGAAGTGATGGTGATGTTGGTTTCTCATGCAATGTGGAAGTTGCACGCATCCTAAAAATTTGCCACAGCCGTCGCAGTGCTTCATATAAGACTAGCATGCAATCTTTTGAGTTCACTGATACAGGTGTTTCAACGAAGTATTTTTTTTATTAATGTGATAAAGACATTTATATATTTCTGTGGCATTGTGTTAAACATTTTTGCCCAAAGCAATTTTTTACAAAGGATATGCTTGCTTCATAATTGTTGCCCCCATTGTGAGTCTTTCCTTATATTTCCGAACATTGGAAGAAATCCTTCAAAGACATCGCTGCATAACATATTCATCTATTGTAAGAGTTTCCCGGGGTTTTTGCCGCCTTCTGCGGTGAAATGTAGACGACGACACGACGGAATAAAACATGAGGCGGCGGAGAAGCAGAGGAATCCGACTTTAGAATCAGACAGAAATGCAAATGACAGCAAACGGTTCATATACGTTTACTCGGTGTATGTACGCCTAACCACCAATTAGGCACGAACAAGGATGTCGAGTTGTGTACTCAGCTTTGTTTGTTGTTTGTTTTTCACCGCATCTCACTCAGTTTGCCTCGATTTACATAGATAATATGATAGCATAAACGTTACGCAATAAGGGTTGATTCCCATAGTGAAAACAAATCCAAGAGCGAATTTTTTCTTTCGGAAAATGGACAACCTTTCATTCGTGATGCCATCAGCACCACGGCACACATCTGTGGCCATTGGATGACGTCAATGAGTGTTGAAGTCGTAGTTATACCTTTGTAAGTTCTGGTCTGAGTCTGAAGAAACATTCGAGTTGTTTTCATAATTCTCGTCCAATTAGATTAATTGAACAAAATAAATTTATCCTAGTCTTCATCAGGGATTGAACCTGGGTCACTTGCATAGCAGTCAGCCACACTAAATAGTTTTGTGTGCTTGTGTGAAACTGTAAATGGGTCCTATGTCATGTACGAATGATTTTGTTCAGTTCCACTAATTCATCCAATTAGACGAAAATACCTTCATTTTGAAAAAAAACTTGAATAGCACTGGTAGATCACAGCTTAACATATGCTTTGGGCAAAGTATTAAGGGGCCGCTGTTGGCATTTCAATATAAACGTCTTTTTATATGACAAAGAGGATTTTCTTCTTTCTTCTTTATTTTCAGTGTTATTCTTGTGTTGTATTTGATAGCCTTGTGATGTGTTTCCGTCTCGTATCTTTGCTGGAAAATGTATTCGAATCAAAGTTGCCGTGAGACGGGTTCTGTCGCTGCCACCAGGCTGCAATCTAGACGGATATTTACGCCTCTATCACTCTGAAGTTTATTCATTTAAGTATATTTACCGACCGCGTACGTAGTACGGAGGGAGGTTATAATTTCACTCGTGTCTGTCTGTTAACGGGG